>JAZHYW010060320.1:0-16542 GCA_037355805.1 Ixodes ricinus | reverse complement strand
GTACTTTACGTTCCAGTTACGTATTAACTTCATTGGCGCAACGCCGACAGCCCGCTCGAGGGGTGTCCTGCCCACTCTGTCTGCTTGATAAGCGATAAAAAGTAAAAGTGCTTTATGATATTTTTTGTTTTTGATGAAGACATTGTTGATACGCCTTCATGCTTTAGTTTTGTTTGTTGTTCGAGCAATGATGTTTGTAAAAAGCGTGAGAGCAGCCTTCCGCGTTCGCCGCCAGCCGGTAGAGTGGGCAGGACACCCTCGAGCGGGCCGTTCCAAGTTGCGCCACGTGACTAGCGTAGTTTCCGCGAATGCCGCCAGTCTAGCGCTCCCCCGGAGAAAGACCGCACGCTCGCGCGTTATAGACAAGTGTGATTAGCACTGTACAAATAAACAATGCTTACGTCAGTTCTTTTTACTAAATTAAAGAGTTCCTAATTCTGCTCTACATCCGTCTGCTTTCTCAGTTCTACAACCTTTGGGGCCAATCAAGCAGGGTCAAAGTGTCATCATCACTGCACAGATTGTCTGTGTGCGTCGCAATCTCCGACTAAGCCAATCACGCGCATGGAATACGTGCGATCCTGCACTTTTTTGTGCCTGATTGGTTCAGTCCGTAAAAGACAACCCACAAAGACAAGGAGCGCCTCGATGATGTGCTGTTGGGAGTGCGTGATTGGCACCATCGGTCTTATGATCAGTTGCGATCGAATTTAATGCAAAACGGAATATACGGGTCCGAGTATAAGGCATCGGACCGCTAAGAATTATGTGCGCGCACATACGTGGCGATATCTAACCTCGCAGGTCTGAGGACAGCTTGCGAAAAGAGGAACCTGCAAGCCTGATACTTGGGATGTTTCTTTACGTGTCTGAACAGAGTGTCAGCCATGTACCGGTATGACAGATGACTTCTACTTTTTCTTTCTGCTTTGCAGCGACGTCAAAAAGGGGCGTTGGAAATACTGGAGCGTACGCGCAAGGCCATCCGTAAGGTGGTTCCCTGCGACGTCCTGGAGCCCGGTGTGCTCCTGAGGAGCACAGAGGAGCTTTCGACGTCGTCCTTTCAGTCGGCTGCCTGGACTCGGCAGCAGCAGACCACGAATCTTTCCGAAGCGCGGTTCACAACGTGGGAACACTCGCAAAACCCGGCGGTCTGCTAATTATTATTGGCGTGGGAGGTGTGAAAAGCTATTCCGTGGGAACCGCTGATTTTACCACGCAAACCTCACCGAAAACGTGATCAAAGAAGCCTTGACCGATGCCGGCTTTGATATGCAACTATACCAATTCAAAAAACTTGATTTTGGTCCTGAAAGCCCAGACATATTTAGATTTTCTGCCGCCCGTAAAACTTGATTCGGCTCATGCTACTGCGTATGTACAGACATGCCATATATCAACATATAAAAAGTTGACCAAATAAGACTATATCCGGTGTAGGGTGTTTTGGTGCAGGACGTTTATGTGGGGTATTTTCTTAGCACAGGCTGTTCGGTGCACAGATTTTAGCTGGAAATTGTTTTCTGCACATGATAAAATTGGCAGACTTTGTGATTCATTTGTCACTTACCGACTGTAGGGTTGCGTACCTTTGCCGCCCTGGACCGGTGTCAAGGGAGAACCCGATGCCCATCCACCTCGCGGCCGACGGCTACCAGCGAGTACGGTCGCCGCGCCGGGTTGGCCAACGCTATGCCAACAACGATGGTCCCGGTATCCAACAGCAGTTTATCGGGAAAACAGGGGTCCCCGACAAGACACTGCGGTCAAGCGGCAGTGAACACAGGCTGCCCGCAGCGCTCGCTGACCTGAGAGCCGATGGGTATCGCAAGCGGAGTTATCGCCGGTGGGCCGAGCTCACGCCGCTAGTCGTCGTCGCAGGAGTTCAGTGCAAGAGCTCTCGGCAGGCGGACGTCCACGCGGAGGAGGGGACGCTGACTGCCGGAGCCAGAGGAAACGCTAGCGTTGAGCCATCGCCGGTCGGACGAGCTCACGCCGCGACTCTACCCGTCGCCCGCAGACCAATTAAAGAAACCCTCGCCGGCGGCCATCCACTCCGGAGAAGGGGAGGCCATCCCGCGCGAAATCGCTGGTCCCCCAATACGGGAGTTGCGCTGAGAAGTACGAGAAAGTAGGCCAGCAGGGTGGCGTATTCCCCCCGACATGATAGGAAATGAGCAGGCTCGAAGCCAGACGACTTCGGCTAGAACGTCCGCGGCTTACGCCTTCAGGGGGGGGGGGGGAAACCAGTAGTGCTCACACGATATACGACGTAAGTGACTTTGTTAGGCGCAGCACTATCCTGCGTACGGATTGGAGACGTTGAACCTTATGGTTATTTTCGCGGTGTCTTTTTTCCAACGTACGTACTAGAGCAGGGGTCTCACACACGCGGCCCGCGGGCCGCATGCGGCCCGCGACTCTCTGGGATGCGGCCCGCAAGCCTCGCGCGGATTCGAGCCCCCGTTCCAATGCCTCGAGCGCCATTAATAATAGTTCCATATTGTCGATTCATTTTCGCTTGAAAAGAGCTCTGCTCGTATAACCTGCTCACACATTTTGTACTATTCTGTTTACTTTTGAACGGAGTACTACTTCGCCTAAATATTTGCTTCTCGGCCCTTTCTCATGTAAGTCAACCGGAACGGCACTACCCTTACTAGGCAACAAAAGCGAGCTCTTTGCTCAGGGATGCACCTCGGCTGCACAAACTTTTGCTCAGCAAGAGCAACTGTCGAAGATAACGCTATGAGCTCGGACTTCTAGCTGACAGAAATACATTTAAAATGGAAGGAATTTCTTATAATGCTGCTATAATAATCCCGATGAAAGAAAAAAACTGCCATATGAAGATATTTTTTATGCCTGTTTAGCCTATTGATTTGTGTGACGGGTCAAGCACGTTGTGCTTGTCCTCGATCTATTAAAAACTGCCAGTACGTTCGTATTTTAAATCTTCTGATAACATGAGGCCTTTGGCCCTCGTCCTTTGGGGTGAGCAATCTGGCCCCCACACTTGAATGAGTTTGAGACCCCTGTACTAGAGGCATCATATCGTGTTTACGCGTTGGGTCGACAGAGGCGTTCTCCGCATCCTGTGTAAGGGCATGGACTTTATGATTGGTATTTTACGTAGCTAAACCCCAAGAGCAAGAAGCTTGAGAATATTGATTATTACCCGAGACTGCTGTAAAATATGGGAAGCTTGGTGGAACTAAGATGTTCATCCTCCTATGTTCTTCTTCTTCCATGAAGTTTCCTATCTTTCATCACAGTGTCGGGTAATTTTCAACATAATCAACATCCGCCAGGTCGCCTGCACACGCACCATTGTTTCGTTGAGCTTGAGAAGTTGTTTTTCTACGACAGCTCAGAACAATTCGGAATGTCTTTACCTATGCGTCCACCGCAAAATCGTATAGCATCTATTGTTTACCGCACATGACTGGAGAAATTAAAGTTCTTCCCATCCCTTACGCGTCATCCGTCCCGGTTCTAAAAGTCTTTGCATATAAGCTAACTAAAGAATTAAAAAAAGAGTAAATATTGTCATGAATGAACAATCGAGGAAACAAAGAAGAACTGGGGAACTGAAAACGTTTAATGGGGCGAACTTGTGCCCAAAAATAAAAAGGGAACAGCAGCTAACAGCAGAGCGTCGCGGGCTTCGAAGTCGGCGTAACATCAGAGTCGAACGCTGGGACGAGACTGTCTCCGCTCGCCTTGCGGTGTCCCTTATGTACCCTCGTGGGTTTCTGGATCATTCGGCGTAGAGCTTTCGGTCCGTAGAACATTCGGAACTCGATCAGACGAGAATGTTCTCAAACTTACGAGAAGGCCAAGTTGAAAGAATAAATAAAAGGACAGTCCGCTGACTGGAATCGAACCTACACCTTCCGCGCGACAGTCAAGCGAGGTGACCACTCGGCCACGCACGTGCTTGCTCGCCCACGCGCGTGGCAATATGTAAGAAAAAGTTCCCCCGGACAGTTTAGGAAACATTTGTTGTAGGTGCCGCTCATAGGTCCATTCACTAGCGGCACGTAGATCTGCAGGCCCTCGATATGAAGCTGTTTGATACGAAGCAGCAGCACAAATATTTTGGCAAAAGGATGCAGATAGGCCTACTAGGCAACAACGGCCACGACTTTTGACTCAGTTGGACAGAAAAAAGCGCAGTGCCGGCGTCTCGCGTGGTTCTTTTTTTTGGCTCACAGAGAAAGCCCGTGACAATTGAAATTCAGTCCATGATGGGGCGGGCGCCTTATCATACGGTATTTTGTCATGCTTCGCAGGCTTTCTTACAGGTCAGAAGAAAAAACACGCGAAGGGAATCACATTACCTACAGCTAATTCGGGTGTGTCTCAAGGAGCTCTACAAGTTTCCCATTGACATTCCGTCTCTTAGTTCCACATTTACAAACTGAGGCAATTAATTCCTACATTTTAATAATTAGGCCTAACTAGAAATACTGCAGCTCTCGCAAGACATTTGGCAACAACGTACAGTTGGCTTGATCGGCATACGACGATCCATTAAAAAAACAAAAACAGGGCGCGTTATTTGGGATATTTGGTATTTACCTAAATCTACCCCTGGGTAACGGGGAAAAAAAGTACCGTAACTATGTTTTCTTTTTGTTTTTGTTTTTACAAAATAAAACTTGGAGCGCCGACATTTCGGCAATATAGCAGGTACAGCCCATGCATTTCTACGCTCAATAATGAACTAAGAAACAGAACACCGGAATATACATCCACGGCTGTCAAGTAAGAAAATACATATACGTTAAAAATAAATAACAACGTTAAGAATCAAGACCCTTTCTTGAGGTGAACGGTCCAGTGTCGTCATTAATAAAAAAAGACTCGAGTAACAGGTTACACTGAGCGATTGTGTGTGGAAAAAAGTGAAAATTGCTTATAATCTGTTCTACAGAAAATTTCCCTTTTCTTTCTGGAATGATCCACTCGATTTGAAATATAGTTAGGTAATTTTATGTATTTTTTATCAGTACCTGTCAAATAATTCAGAATTGCAAGCAAGAACGTCAATCGAAAATCTTTGCGTCATAGCAATTAAGTTTTCTAACCAAGTACATTTTAAATCTCTTTAACGCTATTGTTTCTAATATAATATCCTGTTACAAACCTCGCTGCATGGTTTTCGAATTTCTCTGAATTATCTGCGAAGGTACTTTTGATACAGATCCCACGAAACACATACGTGCTTTAGTGTTGGTCTAACCAAACACCAGTAGGCTGTCTCCTTTAGTTTCTGTGGAGCATTGCGTAAATTTCATATAAGAAAATATAAAGTTCGGCTGGTCTTTTTAGCAGTTTCAGTGACATGAACATTAAAAAAGTGTGCTTGACAAGGTAATCCGCAAATATTTACCATCAGAGGTAATACTTAATTTATGATGATCTATAAAATAGCATAATGGACAGGGCTACGTTTTCTCCCTAAAATGTCTTGCGCACATTTATCCACATTCAAGCCAAACTCCGAAATCCTGCACCGATCCCATATTCTATCCAGATCCAACTGTAAAAGAGCCGAATCACTAACACTGTCAACCCTACTGTGCAATTTCACTCATAATTTATTTTCAGGAGAATCACGGCACCCTGTACAGCAGGGGTCTGAAACACGCAGCCCGCGGGCCGTGTGCGGCCCGTGACTCGCTGGGTTGTGGCCAGCAGGTGACCAGTTACGAGTCCCGTTTCCCATGTCTCGAGCGCTAGAAATGGCAGGCGCCTTCGTGATCTCATCTCGCCGATTCATTTTCAATCGAAAAGTCGCTCCGGTCTTTCAACGTGTTAACAAACTTCTATTATCTATGTTCATTTGCCCTTTGCTTTGCTTTATCTTTTGCTTCCCAGCTTTATGTAATGTATAACAATTCAGCTACCAATCTGCAACCCCGTGCTCCTTGTTGAAGGATGCATCTCGGCTGGGCGAATTCTCGATCAGCACACTCTAAGAAATGCCTGCGCCTCTACTTACCCGCAAAACACCCGAGCAGCCAATCTCGGCGGTCTACGAAATCAGTTCAGCGAATGATGAAGCGAAACGTCTGTTTAGACCTTGTAGAGCTCTCGTCCGATTCTCTGGACCCCTGTCCCGGATGAACGTGACACAGCAAACGCATAGCTCTCGGCAGAACGGGTTTATTGCACTCACATTCTTCTGAAAGGTTTCGGGATCGGGAGAGGTGATCGAGGAAGCCTGGAAGGGGTGCGCCGCCACTACTCGCCGCATGCCGATCGTCCCTGCGGTGCTAGTCTACACCGCATCCTGGGGACGTCGCCGTCGAGGGTCGTATCCGGGTTTTAAGTCCGGACCATGTCACCGGGCCGTCGCTCGAGCCGACGTCGCGGTCGCCACTACCGCGAACGTCCGTCGTGGCCCGTTTCTCGCGCAAGAGTCCCTTTTCTGTCTCCCGTCGTCCCAGCTTTCCTTGTTCTTCCCGCCGTCACCGCGCACCAGACAGGCGGGAGCCTCCTCTCTCCCATCGTGGGCGGTCTCTCGCTCGAGCTCCCCGTCTGGCTCTGCCGCAGCACGTGTAGTGCCTCGGGCGCCGACGCTGTCCGGAACGGGGGTCCTACTCCTAGGATGCCCACCGCCGACGCCGCCAATGTCTTCAAGATGAGTCCTCAGGGAAGAGGCACTTGGGCACCAAACTTCAAAGGCGCCGCCCTCGCCACGGAGGCGACCAAAAGGAGTCCTCAGGCGCCGGCGTCCGGTTTTCGACCAGACGGGGGCTGATGAGACCCCACACCATCCCCCCTCAAACCAAGGCCCGGGGGTCATGAAGGTCAGAAATGGAGGTGCCGCAGATGACCCGAATACAGCACGGCAGCTCAGCTAAGTGTCGTCGATAATGGCGATCATCCTTGATGATCGCGGCGAGGGTGCCAAACGAGGCAAGACCACGGGGACCGTTCATTCGCCGGGGAGCTCGACCAGGTAGCGCAAAGTCAAGAAGCGGGTCGAGAGCACCACCGCCCACAACGCGCACGGTCGCTAAAGGCTGGTTCAGACATGTGCAACGAGCGCGCTGCGTCCGTTGCAACCGGAGCGACCGGAACGACCGCTCTGCGTGGCCCGTACACACACCTGCAACCACTGCAACAAGCGCAGCGGGTCGTCAGCACGGCGACCGCTTCTACGCAGCCGTCAGCTGTTTCAGCGGTGCCTCCAAGGGGACGCACTTCCACTCAATGCCGTAACAGAATATAGACAGACAGCTTTCTATAGCCTAATCCTTTATTTTTTTTTCGTGATAGGCTTGAAGGGTAGAGTGGATGAAAAAAGAAAAGAAAAAGATGCAGTACGCCGTCTTGGACGATCAGGACTGTACTACACGACTTTGCCAATAGTGCAAATATCGCCACACGCACTTTCTACGATTATAGAATACTATGTAATCTTAGCAGCGCTATAGCAACGTAGAAATATGATTTCGTGATCAGATAGACGTTGCGAGCGTTCAGGATTGCTAACACTAATCACTTTTCTCCGGTGATGAAAACGCGTGAAAATTGGCATCCTTTATACGGTACGCGCCAGTAACACCTTGTACTTGAGCACATGCATGAAATGCGCCAAAGAAGAAATCCGGGCGATGTTCGAGGACACAAATGCTTAGAAAGCACCACTGCAGTCGAAGTAAACAAGCACGACGGCACGGGCGTTTCTGCTGTCTTGAGAGTGCCGCCACGACATCGCCGCACGAGTAGGTGGATCTTACCTTCTAGTACGTGCTGGCCCGACACACGACGAAAATTCACAGTCAAGGATAGCGCTTTGACGCGGAACGATGAGCTTTCACCACGCCGTCCACGTCGACGATCACCACCGACGCCATGTTTGCAAAGAGAAGGAGCCGGCCCGCGACCAGCATGCAACGCGCGCAACCAGTTCTCCTCGACCTGTGATTGGTCTGTCGCTGCGGTTGTTTCGGTTGTTTCCAACGCAGCGGGGAAAGTTGGGCTCGCTCCAACTCCTTGCGTCGTGAACGACACATGCGTGCGTCCCTCCGTCGCTATGGTAACCGATGGTGTCAGACACTTGGAACGGTCGTTTCGGTTGTTCCAGTCGTTGCGGTCGCTACGGACGCATGTGTGTGAACGGGCCTTAAGTCGCACTCAATACACCAAAATTGAAAGTCCCTTCTACCCCAGTGTTCCAAACAGAAAAACAAACGCTAACAAATCGGGGCACTGACTATCGTAAAGCGTGACGAAACCAAATCGTCAGCTCAGTGGGCATGCCACAATATACAAACGAAGCTTTTGATTCTAGAACTATTAGGCATACACTCATCAAGGTTGTCACGCTATATGTTCAAAAGATGTACCCAAAAATGAAACTAATCATCAAGTCAGGAAGCATGCAACAACACTAAACTATTTTCGAAATGTTTAGTCATTAGACAAGCATTGTTCTTCTACAAGACAACCCAATCGCTCTCTATAAAAATGTTACATAATCCACGAGAACGCTAAAGAATCGCTTTTCCGACAACATAATTCACTTCCCTTACAGCTAAAGCCCCTTGTGATAAAACACAAAATATCAACACAAAAGAGAACCGTCTGCACGTCACAAGCAGTTACAAATCCTACGCCGTTCGCGAGGTGTGATACGCAATAACCATACGAACAAAACCTGCCGCTAGCAGTACCAATTGACATTACGCACAGTCACGTGGACATCGTTCGCGACTCTTACGCCGCAAGCAAGCCACGACTACGCTACGTAGCATGCCGTCATCGGGTCGGATAACACCACCACCCCGATAGGCCCGTGTCCCGCGGTACCGGCCATTGAGACCAGCACAAGGGGACAACGTTTTGATATGCCGGATGATGCGCCCAGCAAGTCTGTTGAACGTTCTTTTTACAAGGCTCTGTCCGCAACTTTAGGCCGTGTACCAGAGGTTGCCGCGTCACTGTTCGGGGATAATCTCCAAACAAGAGCGATGATCGTGCAACGGGGTACACACCGAATTGTAGTGGAGTAACTACTGTGAGCCCTGGCCCTGCACAAACTCGAAAGTTGAGATCAACGCATTGAAGCACCTTCAAGTTGTCCCCCGGCCAAGCCACAACACCGCATGACTGAAGTCTTCTTGCGACTGTCAAGGTCGGCCAGGATCGAGCATTGGAGGTACCTCATCTACGCGTCTCGCAACTCTTCTATTCTTAGTCCAAGCAACGAGCCCTTGGATGAACGCAGCAAGGTACGCACAAAGCCCGCCCCAGACCAAGTCAAAACGGCGCATAACTCAAAAGACTTCTTGCGACTGGAAAGACTGGCCAGGTTCGCACAATGTCAAGCACCCCGCACGCGACTTTTATCTTCCGCGCTACAAGTGCGACACCGAAGTGCCATATAATCAAACCGGCAGATCTTGGAAACGGACGAGTTAATAAACTATTCTTGCTTTGCATTAACCGTTTCTGTAGCGTCAAAGTGTTTATCGCATTTATCGCTGGATTCCAACACCCGCTTAGTCATCAATGCAAAGGCTGCAGTTTGTACAGCGACGGGCTGACCTGACGCGCAACCGTTATAGGCCGCCGATGGCCATGCCGCTGCCATGATTTCTAGGCTTCCCGGGCACCCGCCGACGTGAACCGTACGTTTTCCCTGGTCCCCCGCGCAGCTCTACGGGATAAAACTATGATCCACTCGTCCCATTATCGCAAGACCGCCACCTCCCCCGTGAGGCTTTTTCCCTACACGAGAATGGCTCCTTCCCCACCTAGCCGTCTTTCCCCCTTAACTCTAACCCGTTATCCCTCCGCACGCCCTCGCGTCCCAACGCGTACACAAAAACGGCGGAGAACCGGTACCATGCCCAGCTGCATATCAGGGCACGTACTTCCCCGCCCCCTCTCCGGGCATGGGGACAACTCGGGACTAATCTCCGCCCGAAGCGCAAACGCCGATCTGGCGGTGTGAGGTCCGGCAAAAACTGCACGCAATGAAGCGGAATCAACCTCACGACTATACAGCCAGGGACGAACAGAACACGACAATCGCGTCAACCTGGACCTCACGGAGCATTACACTCAGCCACTGATAAGGTGGGCACGGGAAACTCAGTGGCTCTCGGAATTCCGATGCATTCACACCAGGCATCGCGTATCCGGCAACACTTAGGAATCAGTCCCAAGGTGTCACCTCTGGCCGCAAAGTACTGCATCAGTGCGGTCGGAACCACAGCAGCACATATCGTGTCCAAACGCTGTGGGACGCACGGAACTCAAAACCGCGCCGACAGCTCAAACAAGGCCAGCGGGGAGCGAGCGTGCGGTAAAGCTAGAAACTCTAAACTTCCCCCGGACAAAATGCAGTTCGGGAATAATCTCCCAATGCAGTCCGTGCAACCGCCGTGTGCAATGGAAGTAGTAGTGACATACTCCCACAGCGAACCCTCTGAGCGCGAGCAATCGATGCCAGTCAATCCAAGACACTGCAACGATACGCGAACAAGAGCGGCTACGCGCGCCACATCGCCTAATAAATGAGCTGACATCTCACCCATCGGACATGGACGGCCGGAGGCGTAGTTGGGGCGACAGAACACCCGGCATTGCAGGCCTCAAAGAGGGCGGGAATATCCACGCACACTGAACACTTGCGCGGCATCAAGAGGCTGAAGGATAAGCCTGCCAGCATTTGACGGCGCAGGTAAACAGTGGATGGAGGAGCTCCTCGCCACAGGGGATAAACTCCTGGTTGCCCTGGACAAAGGATTGTCAGCAAAGACAACTTCTAGGTACGCGCTTCCTGATCATGTCGGATCTCGTGCGGCGTGGCTACAACGAGGATCGCCCCAAAAGGAGTGCGGAAGCAATGCCTCCAATTCAGCTGGCAACAGGCCAGGAATCGGAACTCTAGCCTGAATGTAAATCAGGCCACACGTTGGGCGCCAATTATGTAGGGTTCTCGTCCGATTCTCTGGCCCCTTGTCCCCGGATGAACGTGACACAGCAAACGCATTGCTCTCGGCAGAACGGGTTTATTCCACTCATATTCTGCTGGGGGGTTTCGGGATCAAGAGAGGTGATCGAGGAGGAAGCGTGGAAGGGGTGCGCCGTCATTGCTTGCTGCTCGCCGATCGTCCTTGCGGTGCTAGTCTACACCGCATCCTGGGGACGTCGCCGTCGAGGGTCGGATCCGGGTTATAAGTCCGGACCATGTCGCCGGGCCGTCGCTCGAGCCGACGTTGCGGTCGCCACCACCGCCGAGACGTCCGTCGTGGCCGGTTTCTCGCGCAAGAGTCCCTTTTCTATCTCCCGCCGTCCCAGCTTTCCTCGTTCTTCCCGCTGACACCGCGCACCAGACAGGCGGGGCCTCCTCTATCCCATCGTGGGCGGTCTCTCGCTCCGAGCTCCCCGTCTGGCTCTGCCGCAGCACGTGTAGTGCACTCGGGCGCCGACGCTGTTCGTAAGAGGGGTCCTAGGATGCCCACCGCCGACGCCGCCAATGTCTTCAAGATGGGTCCCGAGGGAGGAGGCACTGGGGCACCAAGCTTCAAAGGCGCCGCCCTCGCCACGGAGGCGACCGAAGAGGAGTCTCAGGCGCCGGCGTCCGGTTGTCGACCAGAGGGAGCTGATGAGACCCCACGCCTAAATATGGAAGCCTGCGCTGTGGCATTACGCAATGCGAAGCGTCATGATTTGCATTGCGTAATGCCACAGTGCAGGCTTCATTTTTTCGTCTAAACGGATGTTCCGCCCCATCATCACGCTGATCTAATTTCGTAGACCGCCGAGATTGGCTCTTCGAGTGTTTTGCGGGCAAGTAGAGGCGCAAGCATTTCTTAGAGTGCACGCAACGGCCGAAGATAAAACTACGAGCTAGGAATTCTCGCCTTAAAGATATATCTGCAACTAAAAAGTCAAGTATGGGTGTTGTAATAAAAATCGGCCGGAAAGCAAGAACTGTCAAATAACTGATTGTCTTTTAGAGGACATGTTGAGCTTGGTTAATTCCTAAGTAGGTGAGCAACAGGAATGTCGGTGTACTTGCTCTCTGGTCCTATTGAAAATGCAAGCACGTTTGCGGGGCGATTGGGATCACATCAGGTCAGGGTCCAAAGTAGTCATATTAACAAATCAAATTTAAAATTTTCATAAGCAAAGCTTAGTTTACAAAAAGATTAAAACACGATGTCTCTTCTCTTTCAAATTGTTAGACCGATTCCTCGAGTTAACCCTTTCCTATGCTTCGAAACATCAAGTTGCACTTCCAGTTACAGAGTTACGCAAATAACAAGGAAGGAGATATCAGGGGAAATCCTAGTGATAAGTGGCTGAGCTGCGCCCTCTGAGGACCGGATGCCTTGGCACCTGCATCAACACACGGGTTCCTATCAAAACGCCGAAAAGCAAAAGGCTGAAACGTCAGTGAGCGGAAAAATTGAAATGCCGAAAAATTGAAATGCGGAAAAATCAAAATGGCGAATAATCAGAATGCTGAACAGACAACGCTGAAAATCACGTGAAAAAGAAATGACGCGCTTTCAGTGACTACCAGTTGTTCGTTTTCGCCAGATCACTTTCGATTGACGGGAGCCGGTTTAACTCGTTCTGCAAAGGCACCAGTATCAGTAGATTAAACTGATGTAAAATTTTCCGTAGAATGTCCAATAAATTTCAAATTTCTTTTTTGTGTTCATTATTATTAATTGAATCATAGTTTCATGTCATCATTAGATGGTTTTCTTTTACTTTTTTGTGCTAGACTTTTTAATATACAAATAATTTCGCTCTGATCTCTAAATAAACAACAAAAATTATTTTCCTAATAACTACGCCTGCGATATTTATGATCGAGAGCAAGATTTCGAAGCATTTTAGTTGGCGTTGAAAAGGAGGCGATTGATGGGTCCGGCAGACGCGTAGCCTCCCTGGCACTCGTCAGCTTTGCGGCGAGCGGAATACAGAGCGGCTCAGTTTGGGTCATCATCAATCATGTGCAGTGAATTTCCTTGAAAGGTCGGGCGGGCAGCGAGTGGACAACTCCAGCATCCTGTCCCTCTTACGGGTCGTTTTTGTCGTGGTCGAAGGCGGACGTAATCTGGACCCAAATCCTAGCTTAACCTCAACCACAAGTTTGTCAAAGTCGAGTCCCTCGCTATTACAAGTAGCCACGTATACAATTCTTCCACTGGAAGTCATGCTACGAGATCGCTTTATATGTGGCCTTCGGGACGCTCACTTTCAGCAACGATTGCTGTCTGAAAGAGCAATCACATTTTAGAAAGCCTCTGACTTGGCTAAGGCGATGGAATCTACGACAACGCATCAGACAAATATGAGATCTGATGTCGAAAATATCCACCAGAACACCCAAAAAGGACGGCAAACTGGAGCCACGTCGAAATCTAAAGCTCAGGTACGAAACCGTTGCTGCAGGTGCGACAATGACAATCATCGTCCAGAGGAGTGTCGCTATCGCAAAAGTGCACCTGTAACTATTGCAGAAAGGTAGGTTATCTTGAGAAGGCATGCATCTCCAAGAAGAAGCAAGAAAAAAGCAAGAAGACCAAACAGGTGCGTGGGTCAAATGAAGACCACAACACAGAGCTCTACACATTCTATAGGACATATGAGTCAGCAATTCGACCACAGTTCCAGCTCACTCTTACCCTGAATGGCAAGTCCCTGCAGATGGAAGTCGACTCCGGAGCTGAGCTCACACTCATCAGTGAAACAACATTTCGCAAGCTATGGCCTAGGGGAACTATGACACTGCAGCCCGAAGAGAAGTGGCGGCATACCTGGTCAGGACAAAGGTTGCAAGTCCTTGGTAAACTTCAGGTAAACGTCCTGAAAACAACCGACGCAAGGGCACAAGCAGTGACACTCACGTTGCGCGTCATAAAGGGACCTGGAGCAAGTCTCCTCGGCAGGGACTGGTTTGTACCGCTGGGCATTTCGATCATGGGAGTAACCTCCGTTACCTCAACCTCACTGCAGAGCATCTTAACCAAAAATCAAGATGTCTTCACTGACCTGCAAGACGGTCACATCGGAGCACAAATCTCTATCCCGATGCAGCCTGACGCACCGCTTAAGTTCCTGAAGTACCGTCTATTTCCATTCGCTCTCAGGAACTCTGTCCTAAAAGGACTGGATCACTTGGAGGGACAAGGAATCATAGAACCTGTCCTGTCCTCTGCGTGGGCAACTCCAGTAGTGGTCGTAAAAAAGGATGGATCGCTTTCGACTTGGCGGCGATTATCGCAGCACAGTAAACGCATCCGTAAAGCCTGGGACCTACCCACCACCAACCGTACCGGAGCTACTGACTAAAATCAGCGGAGGAAAACACATTTCAAAAATTGACTTAACACAAGCCTACCAACAACTGCGACTCGATGAAGCTACATCAGAGGTGCTGTGCATTAATACGATAAAGGGCCAGTACAGAATCAAGCGTCACTCTTTAGCATATCTGTAGCTCCAGCTATCTTTCAAAAGTTCATGGACGTCTGCCTGGCTGGCTTACCAGGTGTGGCCACGTACCTTGACGACATCCTCATCACGGGCTCTACAGAGGACCAGCACCTAGAGCGACTCGAAGCAGTTCTTCCACGGTTGAGTCAAGCCGGCCTCAAGGTGAAGAAAGGAAAGTGCCATTTTGACGTGTCGGGTGCTGAGTTCCTTGGATACCGAGTAAGTGCTGCAGGCATCTGTCCGACACAAGAGAAAGTCAAGGCGATTTTAGAAGCTCCAGAGCCGAACAACAAGTCGGAACTACAATCATTTCTGGGAATGATTACATTCTACAATCGATTCCTCATACAACGTGCAACCGTGGCCGAAAGTCTGCATCGGTTGCTCGACAAGAATACGCCATGGAAATGGGAGTCCTGGCACAGCAAGGACTAGCAAATGCTGAAAACCTTCTCTTATCAGCAGATATTCTTGCGCACTATGACCCCGACAAGCCACTCTACTTGTCATGAGATGCATCTCCCTACGGCGTAGGTGCCGTATTTGCCCAAGTAGGCAACGAAGGCCGCGAAGCTCCAATAGCTTACGCGTCGAGAACCCTAGGGAAGAGTGAAAGAAATTATGCACAGCTTGACAACGAAGGGTTGACCATAGTCTTCGGCGTAAAATACTTTCATCAGTATATTACTGACAGATCTGCGATAATTCACACAGACCACACGCCACTGCTAGGCATCCTCAACTCCCACTCGTACTGTCACCGAGAATGCTACGCTGGTGTCTGCCTCTCCAGAATTATGGCTACAAGTTGGTCCATCAAAGCTCCATCAAAATGCAGATGCGCTGAGCCGTCTTCCACTGCCCAGCAACGTGGACGAACCACACAGTCCAGCAGACATCCTTATGATCGAGGCCATCGAGAGACCAACCCTCGCAGCAAAGGACGTGGCACGTTTCACTTCAAGAGACCCCACCCTCTCGAAGGTCTACCAAGCCGTTCAGTCTGGAAACACCAAACCCTTGACCGGAGGGCAGTTCTGCAAACTATGTGAGTCGGTTTAATGAACTGTCGACCCACAAGGGATGCATCTTATGGGGATCACGAGTCGTCATCCCACAAGAGGCACAGCCAGCTGCCATGAAACTCCCGCACGCAAATCACCCAGGAGTAACAGCAATGAAACGCTGTGCACGGAGTCACCTTTGGTGGCCTGACCTGGAAAGGAAATCAACAGATGCGTCCAACTCTGCCCACAATGTCAGCAACAAGTACGCGCTCCTGTTGCAGCACCCAGTCCAGCTTAGGAACGTCCTCAGGAGCCGTGGAGTCTACTCCATATGAGTTTGCCCGTCCTTTTGAAGGGAAAATGCTGCTGATCGTTGTGGACGCATATTCCAATGACTGCAAGTACGCATCTGCTCGTCAGCAACCGCTGCCGTCGTTATTGATGCACTGCGTTCACTGTTTGCCACTTTTGGCATTCCAAGCGTTGTCTGTAGCGACTACGGCATGGATTTTGTAATCAAAAGAAACACACCAGTTCTTGAAGACAAATGGCGTTCACAAGTTCTCCATATCATCCGGCTACCAACGGACAAGCCGAACGAATGGTTTGGGAAACAATAGAATCGCTGCGTAAAATTTCCGAAGGAACACTCAACTGTCGTTTGGCACGATTTATATTCAGGCACCACAAAACTCCAAGCTCAACAACTAAAAAAACGCCAGCAGAGTTGATGTTTGGACGGGAACTGTCTACTTTGTTGAGCAACATCCATCCGCAGTGTAAGAAAGATACCCAAGAGTATCAAGATGCGAAGTTTCAGGAGTCGCAAACCGTCTTCATTAAGGGCTTTGCGAGAAAATCTAAGTGGATCGAAGCCAAGGTTCTCCGCCAGCCTGGCCCACAATCATATGAGGGAGAATTCTCAGATTGTAGGGTACAGGGAAGGCATGTCGACGACATTCGAAAGCGACTAGTTCCACGCCAGGAACATCGCAAGGCAACATTACCCAAGGTTCCACACCAGGAAGATGGTAAATCAACTGCACCTACA
>JAZHYW010060318.1:0-15918 GCA_037355805.1 Ixodes ricinus | reverse complement strand
TAAACATTACCAGATAAAAAGCTTATACCAAGAAAACATAGTTACTGGTGAGTGTAGTTTTTTTTTCTTCTTAAAATACAATAAGTTTAAGGACATAACGTTAGCTGGATAAAAACCAAAGGAATGATAGAAACGAACATTTCTTGTGATTCAAGTAATGATATTTTTGGAAGTTAGACATTATTGCGAATCCGAAAGGCAATATTGTTTTTTTTTCTTTCTCGCAACCTTTTTGTTTCGAGAGAAACGCCACATTTATATTTTCATCCGGGTAAAGTCACGTACCCATACTTGCGCATTCGATCACCATCGATAGCATTATTTTCAAGCAGGGTTCTGGATTTATGCAATACATATATAGTTCACTTATCAGGGACAACAGGGATATCCATTTCTTTTTATTGAGCTCATAAAAAGCAAAGGGCACACACCGAAGAGCAATCTAAAACAGCAAAAAAACTTCGACAACCTATCAAGTTGAGGCATTTTATTCATAGTTATTCAATAGCATACAGCATATATTTTCATAGTTTCTTTTCAATAATTTCTGAAGATTTCTATTATTTTATGATTGCTTTCCGATATGCAGTGCCAGAAGTACTGCTTAAGCTAAAGCTACGCTAGAGTATCGACACACAATTCCCCGACTTTATATTGCCATTCTTACTGTATGCAGAGCGGGCACTTAACTGGCGATAGTTCCAATTAAAAAATACGACTACCTGGAATTTGTGGCAGGAAACTCTGACGGCACTATTTGGCTCTCTCGCAGAGTGTTCTAGAATTTATGGAGGATGGAAAAGCATTTCTAGCGATTTCAAATAAAGCTTCAGGTTTCTGTGGCATTTCCGACGAGGGGATTGCGCGTGCAGGGCTTTAATTGGCGCTGAAGCACGCGCTCCCGCATTATTGACTGCATAGCCACAGAAAGTGTTCATGGGCATGGCAACAATCATTTTAAGCTGAACAAGATGGCTGAATTGTCGTTACTTTACAGCATTTTTGGTTCTAGTCCTAGCGTATAGGCATAGCAGTTGGCAAAAATGCGCCCTAACCGCTCGACCCAGCCGCTTTGCGATTGAAAATGCGCGGATCCGCTTCGCGGTTGCGCATCCGCTTCCGGTGTGAACGGGCCATAAGGTATAGACTTATGAACCGGTTTGAGCCTGTTTGCGATTGCTGGAACCGGTAACCGCACCGAAATTAATTGAGAGTTTTAGTAGACCGTTTCCATGTTCCGCTCCGCTCTGAACTGCGCATGCGCGGCCTGCTTCGCGGGAATGGAAAGTGGAGGTCCAAAAACGCCTTTTAGTAGACCATTTTTCTTTGGCGTAAGAGCGTTTTCAGAGCGTTCGAAAATTTCGCTTGCGTAGCCCCACAAAATGACGTTTATAGTACTAGTAAGAGAAAAAAACAAATCTAAACGTTAACACCATAAGAGTGAAAGGGAGCGTGTTTGTAGAGGTAGTAAAAACGAAAGGGAGAATAATAAACGTCAAAACAGTAGGCACACACCCGAAGAATATCAAGCTATAAAATATAAATATAATCGTTCCACCTTGTGTGCAAGTGAAGCCGAAGGTATAAGCACGAGCATGTTGCTCTAAACGGTACTTGCACTGCACGAGCGCGCGTGCTGGTCAAGGACGCTGAAAGGCCGGCACTCGCTGTTGTAGCTTCTGTTCCACTCAAATTAAAAATGAAACGGATTTGCGTATTCGAACTAGAAAAATGAAAGAACAGGACCAAGTTTGCGCATTGCCAGTACACCATTTTGCGAAGTACGAGTACAGTGTTGCACAAGGCTAGCAAGGCATTTGCACGATGAATCCCCGTTGTTCTCAAGGAAAGAGACCTCTCCTAACGAGACTAAGCTGGCGAGACATCGAATCTACGATTTGTATCACTCCTGCCATGAAGCGCCGAAGCTTCCTTTTCGAACGCGGTCTGCTGGACATTGCCAACGTAGAAGAGAAATCTTTTAGGAGGCAATCCCGCTTCCAGAAGGACCTGCCTGCTCTGCAGGCGGGCCTCCAAATCCCAGCAACCGTCAGATCGGCGCAGGGTGTTGCCGATCTGGCGAGACGCTTTGCATGGTTCTTAGTCGACTGACCTATTCCAACCGTCTGTTCGAACTTGAAAGGCCCATAGCTCTCAAGTTTTGAGCAGCGCTCCAGGCGAGCAAAATAGAATGTTTGGCTCGCGTTTCGAACATGCATCACTACGCTTTCCCACTAAAGTTTTTTTATACTCCGTTCCATTCTAAGTTCCAGCGTAGCAGAGGCTACAAGAGCAAGCTTCCAGGGTCCTTGCCAAGCACGCACGCTCGTGCAGTGCGAGCATCGTTTAGGAGGACGTGCTTTTGCGAGTAGCTTCGGCTTCGCTATCACGTAAAGTGAAATATACGTGCTCGCGGAAGCTATGAAAGAAAGCAAAGATGAGAGGAACGTTTAAAGGAGCGGTGCAACGATATTCAATTGGAATGTATTTCACTTTACACGAGCTTACTGGCACTAGTGGGACTCAAGGATACTCGCACGCAACGCCACTGGCCGAGAAACTCCTTTGTTGCGGTGTAATTTCAAGGACAAAAGCGATCATTTTCATTCAATCTCTCCTTTGCAAAATTTGATGACGTAACGTGGGGATCGCAGTACCCTCCAGTGACGATATTTGAATGCGGCTCATAGATTGGACCCGAGCATTGCGTGGACACTCGATTTGGGCTCGTGATAATTACTAGCTCGATAAGCATTCGGGTAGTGGCCCGTGTCCAATCGCTGCAACGGCGACAATAGCCGAGCCATAACAATGTCTGGAACTCAGCTCGTGTCCTGTGCTTTGCCAACACCAGCGCGTGGCTATGATCAACATTGGCGGCATATAATCGGCTCCAGATCACGTGGCCGCTTGTTCTGGCTGAGAGTTGAGGGGTGAACGCTGCTCGTTTTTCTTTAATTTTTTTCTGGAACTTCTACTGCGTGGGGTGAAAAACGAACGCGTGTTTCATAGGTCATTAATATCAGGGATCCGTTCTAAGCGGTATTTGCGCAAAGTACAAAAATTGTTGCATCGCCCCTTTAATAGGACGCTGCGGCCGCGACCTGCAGAATTCTTTTTTCTTTTTTATAAGTTTTGATTTTGCGCATCTACAGATGCTTGTATTCGAACGTGGCACGTGCAAAATGGTAGAGTGCCTTCATACACACGTGCGCTTTTGCTTGAGTGGTGACATCTCAGCCATTTTCACGCCCAATCGTTTATTCTTGCATTTTGAAGCGCGCGCAATCTGGTGTCACTCAGCTCGAGCGCGTAGCTTTGGCTAATGCATAGACGCCATTTTAACGCCCAGGTCAAGCGCCGAGTGCGCGAGAGCGTCACGTGCTGGCACATTCAGGGAAACAATGGATGTCTTCACCCTCAGACAGACAGACATGCAGGCACCCTACAAAATCGAACGTTACAGAGCCACCTGGATGCTGCAGCCATGATAACATGGTCGCGTCTTGCGGACGCGCTCGCGCCCCCTGCCCCAGAGCAACGGGTCTAATGAGCGTTTGGACGGAACCCGTCGATGTTCTCCAGTATTGTGCGCCTCATCGTGCGTCACATCAACAAGAGGCTCGGCCACCTGCTCGCTGACATGAACAAACATAGTTGGTTGACCCTCGCGAAACTGGAGCTGTGCTCACAGGTGAAACCCTGCATGGGTTGTGTAAATTTCGCGTTTCCATTGTATCTAGCACAGCTTCTCTGTCTGGTAAAAAGTTACTCTTTTTGATACGCCAATAATTTACGTCTTTTGTTTCGGCACGAAAAAACAGCAAGGTGTTCATGGGCAGTGCCAGGACAAGTGACGACGAGCGCGTTAGTAATCTCTGAGTTTTAGTAGGCCACTTTTATGAGCCCTCTATGCTCTACTTTACGCTCTGCACGAGAAGCATCATCCCCACCGCGCATGCGTGGCCCGCTCTGAGTGGGAGCGTATAGTTAGCGGAGTGTGCGTGCGCTCCGCTTCACAAGTTGCAAAGCGGACTGCCCTCTGCGTCCTTAGCGTGATCGCTTAGATCTCAAGATGGCTGCTCTTACTCGATACGCCTCGATGTTTTTCACTATGACCTCAGCCTGAAAGAGACCGAATCAAGAAGTAAAGCGTACGCCCCACGCGTGAAGAGAAAAACCATTCTATTTGAGTTCTATGTAAAACAAAAGAGCATAATTAGACGAAGTGAACGAGCATCACTTTGCAACCAGCACGGTGTCGGTAAATCGTCGCGTTTTTGTGGACCTTCTATGGCTTATGTACGGAAGCGCGTGCTTCAACGCCGATTATACTTGTGCACGCGCCCTTCTATCGAAAATGCCATTGAAAGTCGTCCACGAGCATGGCGCTCGCAAGCCGCACCAAAGAAACCGTTCTTCACAACTTTATTTATTCCCATTCGCACAAAATTTTTAAATTGTTTGAGAAAACGGCAGAGTTATTAGCGCTGCTTCACGCCATCCAAGAAGTGGCTCATACGCTACCCCGAACAGTCACTGAAGCACGCATCTTCACCGATTCCCGTGAAGCTCTGCAAGAATGCGGCCGGGGCAACAGCACAAATCCGGTGGTAAAACAAATCAAGAACATCATTGTTGAATCTCGTCCGCGAGTCAACATCGTGCTTTCGTGGGTCCCTGGACACGAAGGTGTCCCGGGGAACGAGAGGGCGAACGAGGCCGCGAGGGCGCAGCTACATGCAGGTTTTATGCCCTCACCTGGCCACGGTCCCCCCCTCGTGGAAGAAGACCCGGGCCTCCCACCCGACGTTGAAGAGATCAAAAAAGAGGAGAGGGCTGCCAGGAAGCTCAGACTCGGCGCCCTTCTCCCACCCGATGAAGACCCTGTCCCTCCTGGTTACAGCAGGTGGGAACGGATGCTGCATACGCAGGCTTCAAACGAAGACGGCAATTACCCCCATCTGGCTGGCGAGGTTTCACCGCCCGTCCACGCCCGAAGACGTCGGCCCTGATCCGCTCTGCATGCACTGCGGGATTCCAGCCACGTGCATCCATCTCGTCTGGACGTGCGAGGGGGTCGCAGAGCATCGTAACGACGCCATAAACTCACTCCCTGAAGAGGCAAGACCAGCTACGTACGAGGACTGGACCCGCCCCAGGCTCGAGCACCCGCACCGCAAACACATTCTCGATTCCCTGATTAGTTTCGTCCGCTCATCAGGGATCGCCTGTTACGTTAGCCCCTCTCCCCCACCTTCCCATAATCCCCTTCCCCCGTCACGATTGGATGACTTTATCAAGAGATCGTGATGTATCCCATTCCTTTAATAAATACGTTTTCTCACTCACTTTAAATTGTTTGACTTTCCTCCGGAAATGTTTGCCTAGATTAAAAGCACAGGGTAAGGCAAAAATGAAAAAAAAGATCGATTTAATTTTTTTTTTGCAATTTAACAAGTTTACTTTTTTCGCGCATTTTCCATTGTTACAGTGTTCTTTAAATGTTATATTTCGGGCTGAAAATCACTTCTTCCGAAAGCAAGTAACAGGTGACACGCCTCCTTTTGAGATACGCTCCTGTTTATCAATAAATTTTGCCACAAAACAAATTCAACACCAGACCTAAAGGCTTGTCCAGTGACAGATAATCTTAATAAAATTATCTGACAACTATCGCATAGCAGTTTTTCTACCAAGACAATCCTGAGACGCTGTGCACGTTTTTTCCAATTGTGTACCATGTTTACTCTCAAGTGTTTTTTTTTTTGTAACGACAAAATGGCGGCATTGGATGCTGTTCTTTCATTCAATGGTGGTAGCATTGCACAAGCCAATGTTTTGAAGTCTTTTGGATGGAACCATGTGTGGAACACCATCAAGTAGCTGAGGGAAGTTGACGTCACTCCGAATATACTTTACGGACCAAGCGACACGGCAGGTCACAAAAGAGCCTGGCAAGCAAGACGACAAGCCGAAAAGCGAAGACATGACTTTAGCAATGCCTTCCAAGCTGGCGGCTATCGAAAAAATGACTCTAAGGCTGTTGGGTGCCAACAAGAAATTTGTTATTCACCAGCTTTTTACTTTAAACTCAATTATCTCAAAACAGTGTTTTTTAGTACATAGGTACCATTTTTTCCTTAACCTGACATTATAGAGGGTTGATTTTTTTATTCCTACAACCTACATGGGTGTTGAAAAATACTGAACTAGAATTAAAAATTTGCACCTAGCAGTTTTTGAGTTATATTTTTTTAATACATGAAAAAAACTAAAATTTCAGTTACTAGAGACCAAAAATTGAAAAAAAAAAACTTATTTTAGATTGGTTCAAAAATTCTAGTTCAGTAGATAAAACACAGAGTTTTGAACAAAATGATATATACATGACAGGAACACTCCTAATAGTCACCGAGAAAAATGTTCCTCCACATGACCTCAAATGCATGGGGAGCATAGGACTTACCCTGTGCCCTTAAGAAAATAAGAGAGACGTGAATACAGCCTTTTGAAAAGTGAATGTCATGCTGCCACTCTTCGAGGCCGCCTTTTTTGGCCAAGCGTCTAGGGAGCAAGATAGCTGCGTCGTTGTTTGTCGCGGATGCGAGTCTAAATGTATTAGGCGCAAATGCTGCGCCAATGCTGGATATGAACTTGGTTCTGGGGCCCTAATCTGGACACTTGGCGAAAAAGTAGGCGAGAAATTTGGCGGCTATGATTGGCCGGCGCCAAGGTCAAGTGCGGCGTTGGCCAATCGCGGGCCGCCAGATTTCTCCGCCGACGTTTCCGGCTAGTCTCCAACTTAGCGCCCCAGGTCACAAGTCTCGCACTAGAAACGATACCCAAAATATGGCGGCCGAATATGTTATCCGGCGGTGTATTGAAAAGAGTTACTAAAATCGGTCGAAAAGAATATTCCACGTCAAGTTTTTGTCTAGTGAAAACCAGACAGGCATAAACAATGCAAAATTTAGTAAACACAACGCTGGACTTCAAAGCAATAACGGTAGATTAGAACGCTTTTCAGAAGTTTCGTTTTGAATTCCGGCGTAGCGGGCCTCGCATGCACAGTTTGACGGCCTCAGAGCTTAGCGGAATTAAGGAACAACTAAATATTTTTTAATCTACGATACACATTTTTTTTACAACCCTACCATGAAAATACGCTTTATCTTATATGAGTAACAAGTCCCATCTCACATGTTTTGGTAGTGTTTAAATACTGCCGTGTTGTAAGTGTGCCTTTTTGTTCATTTTATTAGGCCGTCAAAGACAAGGGAGCACCCCTGGACAACTGTTGGGGTTTCGTTGACCGCACAGCACGCCCATATGCCGTCCATCAAAGAATCAGAAGTCATACTTTTCTGGTCACAAGAGGGTGCTCGTCGTGAAGTACCAGGCAGTGATGTGCGCAGACGGCATAATTTGTCAGCTGGACGAACCCTACGAAGACCATGGGCATGATGCAAGGGGTCTAACATGTTTTTTGTTTTTTTGGCTCAATATTAGAATGCGTAAACTGATCACAGTGAATCATATCCAAGCTTTTGTACTGAGCGAAATACTTGTCCAACTAGGCTGAAAGGCATCTAGAAATATTTTAATAAAACAACATTTACTAACGACTGCCATTTTACTTCTCAGATGTGCGTGTGAATATTGCATCTAATCAAATTACAGTGTTACTGTTGACTTCAGCATTGTAAAAGTAGCCTGTGTTGCGTGGCCTTCTATTGCAAGAAAACACCGTAGCACAAGTGAAGCTGAAACTAGGCAGGAGCTCGAGACGAAAAACGCACTTTCAAAAACACACAAAAGAAATGAAAAGAAGTGTAGCCAAGCAAAATGGTTTCAAGTCATCCCCCAAGGCAGATACGTACACTGCGCTCCACTGTTAATACGAACACGATAAAATCGCTTTTATTTGCAGTTTATTTCTTTGACAGCTATTGAGAGCGCTGAAATTTTGTCGCTCAGATTAGTGCCCCAAACGAGCGCTTTATTCCACACCAATAGGTTGATGTCAGCCCCTCGAATTTAAGGTGAAAAATAAAAACAGGTATTGATTGTTCCCGCTAACGGTGTCGCGCAGTGTACATAAACACTAAGGTACCCTATCACAAACCGAAGCATACGAAGAAGAAAAAACTAATTTCATTGGGAAAACAAAAAAGTAGAGATATAAATGGAGCACTCACTTTCGCTAATTTGCACTGTCTTGCTGCCTAAAGTAACCTAACAAAATATCTGTCCGTTTGCCGACTGCTTGCATAGAAAAATCGAGCCCGCTGGCTTAGACAAGGCAGCACCTGTTCCCACCGTTCAGGGGCCGTGAAAGGATTGCGGCCAGCGATTTTCCGAAGCAGCCAGAGGTTCTCGACCACCGTGAAACGTTTTCTGGAGGACGCCGTTTCAAACAAAGTCTGCGCAGCCATCTTAGTGCAGCGAGGTTCATAACGGTCAAGCGCGCTCCCAAGCATGTTTTCAAGTGGCGAGCACCCATTTCAAATTCCCTTCCACAAAAACACCATCTACTGAAGCTTTACTGAGAGTGGAACGCGCTTCCTAAAATGGCGAGGAAAGCGGAGCTGACGCTTCACGCTCAAATCCCAGAGCGGGTCGCGCATGCGCGATGGCGACTCCGCTTTCCATAGAGCGGAGCGAGAAAGCGAAAACGCTCTGCTAAAACTCTCTAATGACTGAACCGGAAAATTTTTCCCGGTTTTAAATGCAAATTCAAGACCGGTTACACCCCGGTTACAGCCGAAGGCGCGCGAGGCTGCCGCATATTCATGGTTTATATTTGTTGCCCCTGAAGTTAATATTAAACGAAAAAGAAATGAAGCGGAAGGCCACTGCAATTCATATAAGATGTAACTATATACGGTAAAACAAAAGCGGTATTTTCGGCATCACAACGGGCATTGCCGGTAGTCAGTGTTGTGAAGTACTTTAAGTAAATTGTACTTAAAGTACTACTTCAAATAGGTTTAGAAAACTTGTATTTTGCTTCAAGCACACTATCTGAGTAGGTACTTGTACTTTACTTAAAGTATCTTTTTGTGGTACTTTCCGAGGAAAGTACAATTCCCGACTTCAAAGTACATTCCCCGAATTTGGTTTTGGTAAATTTTATCACGAAATGATGATTTGTCAACTCCAAAGAAATACTGGGACGAATATTCTACTCTCACCAGAAAGGTGAGCAGACGACGCATCACTCCGTTTGTTCTGGGGCGGCCTTCCCGTAGCTTCTTGAACCCTTGCTACTTTTTGGTCGGTCAGCGCAAGCGAGGAGGTTTAAAACCTTAGGAGAGCAAAATTATTCAAAATGTAGCTCCTGAGACTGTGATGCGGAAAAATTAAACTTTCAAGTCGAAGAAAAAAAAAGAACAGAGGAGAACGGCACAATGTTTTGAGACATTCTCTTTTGTCTTTTCCTTCGACTTGAAAGTTCCTTCATTTTTCCGCACCCCAATCTTAGGTGTCACATTATGATTAATTATCACCAGCTCGCTTGCACACTCACTGTTTTTTTGTTGTTTTTTTCATTAAGGAGAGGACGCTCTTTTATGAGAGGATTGCTTGCGGAAGCTACGGGGCTGACGTCATGCTTTCTCCTAGTACATTTAACCCAGAGCCTTTGGTTTAGCTCCTTTAGGAGCAACAATCCAGTGCAAGCGGCGCCAAATTCAGAAGAGGCCTAGGGACTCCTGAATTGTCTCCATTCCTGAAAATAACTACTTCGTGGCCACTTGACTTTATCAAATATTCGCCGCTGTTTTTGAAAATTGGTCATGCACCCTTGATTACCCCTACGCAATGCATACCAGTTAAAAAAAAACACAGTGTAGGGGAATGAAAGGGCATCATGAAAGATTTGTTAAAATACTTGTACTTTGAAAGTACATTGCATTTATAGTAGTTTACTTCAAGCACATTGCACCCAGTGTACTTGCTACTTTACTTGAAGTACATCCCGTCTCATTTACTTTGTACTTTACTTGAAGTACCTTTTAGATGTACTTTACCCAACACTGCCGGTAGTACAGAACATACCCCCCCCCCCAGAAGTGGCGCGCGGCACGTGTCTCGAACATTTTCACAACAATAAATGGCGCCACTTTTCCCAGGATAGGGGAGCTTTAAACAGCCCTCAACCACTTTCGGTTCTGAACTACGGCGGGTTTCGGGATGTTTGCGTAATTAGATACACACGTTATTTTCTGTAAATGGTCACTAACAGTACTGTCAGAGTTAATTCACTCATATGATAAAAGAATGATGAGTAAAAAAATTGAGACATTTACAATTCTTTGTAATGCCGAATTAGAGCGCAGCTCTTGAGGAGGAGGGGGGGAGGGTATTCCCCTCTTCCCCTCCCCTCGTCAACTTCTGCTCCCTTCCCGCTAACCCCGCTAAATTTGGCGGAAATATTTCCGCAATAATTAGCGGGAAATTTACCAACATTTTCCAGCTAAATTTGGCAAAACTTCCGCGCTAAATTTAGCGGGTAAATTTTCCCGCTAGATTTAGCGAACATTTTTACCGCTAATTTTAGCGTGGGAACTGAGTTGGTGTTGACGTCACGTGACGTCAATTTCACTGCTAAATTTAGCGGGGAAGTTTTTTCCGCTATATTTTTAGCCCCTCATAACGTCACACGGGAACTAGCGTGTGACGTCATTAAAGGAACGTCCACGCGTGACCTTTCCCCTCGCGACGTCACGTGACGTCCCGTGTGACGTCATTTTGAAAAATGTCCCATAATGCAACGCGCGGTTACGCCGACACCGCTCAACCCGGCAACCGACGCCTTATGGGTACGTTTACACCTGTGAAGAAATCCGCTGCCGCGAGGCGGATTCGCTCCCGGCGGCGGCGGCGACGAGCGGGTTATGTTTACAACTATTCTCTTCGAGCGGCGGCAGCGCGCAGCTGCGTCAGCTGTTCCCGTAACATCCCGTCAAATATGGCGAGAAGGCGCGAGAGTTTCCACCTCGGGTGTTCTCCCGGGCGTTGCGGCTCCTGGAAGAACGCGTACTCGTGACGCTCGTGTACTCGTGACGCAGATGGCGCCACTGCGTTTGTTGTCAAACAAAAAAGGGGAATAGCTAGTCACACAAAATAAGCTACGCTTCAGAGTAACGACACTTACCCATCTTGTGGCTTAAAATCATGGTTGCCAGTTATCTGAAATCACAGGAAACGCTTTTCCGTCCTCCGCAAATGTTGAAACAGGTCCCGACAGTGCGAAGCAATATTACATGAGCTTCCTAACACCGAATCTAAAGCTGAACAAGTCGCACTTTTGAATCATGACGATCGGCACTTGCGTCTGTTCTGCACAAGCACCAAGATGTAGGCGCCCAGAACATTACTGGAGAACGGAGTTCCAATACTCGAAGCGTGGCTCATTGTCCGGTCAAATTTTGTATTCGAGAAAACAATTGAATATCATTGTTATTGCCTCGAGACGGATCGTACGTGCAATATCTGAATTTTATATGCCCCTCTGCGTGAGTAATTGAATTTATGCTGCTCCAATCGCATTCTAGCGTAAACGCTGCTTTCGTTGGCAACATTGAAGCTCTGACGTCACAAAACACAAAGCGAGCAGTTTTGTCTGCCTCAGCGTGCTTCGTTTTTGTTATTGTGCTCGACTTGTTTCGTAGTTCAGTGAGATTTTTCTTGCGCGGTTGGGTGCCGCAACCACCGGGCAGCACATGCGAGCCAAGACATGACGTTCCACACTTTTCCGCGAGACATGCAGCTACGAGCGAAGTGGATCGTCGCCGTGCGTAGGGACTAGGTTCCCGTCAAGATCGAGATCCCGCTTATGCAGCAATCATCTCACAGAAGAGAGCTACGAGCTGAGCTCTAAGCGGACAGGAGGCTCGTAAGCTGAGGTGTGATGCTGTGCCAACGATATTAAACTACGTCCATCCACTGCTCGCCCAAATCGGATCAATCAATTTGATTATGCAGCGAAACCGAAACCAACAGCTAGGCCATCTGGAAACGATACCAGAAGTTGTATTTAGCACGCGTGCAGCCCGATTCTGTTTGACCCGCGTGTGAAAATGGAGCGTGACTACGATTCACCAAGCTCGTCCTAGTCAAGTGACGACATGCATTTGAACGATTCGCTGTTTGTCTTCGACCCGCGGACATCGCCTCTGAGGGAACGACCCGCAGCCCCCGCAGCCTCATCACCGATCCAGTGGATCCGCTGACATGTGTACCCAGATGCCGCTTCGTGTACTTAGGTGCTGCTTCAGAGCCGAAATCTGCATCCTTTGCATTGCAAGCGCCCCTAGCTCGATCGGTGGCCGTCGCAGTTGTGTTTGCGCGAAACGGCATACGTTTGCTCGAAGCTTATGGCTGTCTGCGAGTAATTTCCTGCTAAAAGGCGTGACTTTTTTTGCACATGCTCGAGAACTGCATTAAAAGAACCGTATTTAAGTAGGGTACAGCCTAGGAGACTATATAATTCGAAACAAAATACAAGACATCCATCGACCAACGCTTGTTACCCCGACCATCCAACAAACCTTTGCGTTTTGTGACGTCACGCAGCACCTACGGATGTCAGCCATTGACACTGGCGAAATTCGGGGTGCAGTTTCGTACATAGGCTCATGAAAGGTTTAATTAATAACGGGAGATCATATATCAAAATAAAAATGACGTTTGTCTATATGAAGGCTCCCTCGACGTAACGATCGCAAGAACGTAAGTACTTCCGGTTTCGACCGGACAATCCCTTTAATGACATTAAGGGCAGCCAATGCTACAAGCACAAAAGCACGCGCTCACGGATTTGAAACATTTTTTCGCAGAACGAGTGCTCGCGCTAGAAAGACACGTCTGAAATCCAGAAGTGCGGGCTAGCTCGTGCTTCCAGCTTTGGCTACAGTTTCAACTTACAGCACATGCCATTCGCCTTTCCACACTAAGGCAGGCCATGTTTAAGCGTTAATAGAATCAAACGGTGCTCTCGGTATCACAGACTGCCGCGTCTTCCCAAACGACACCTCGATCTCTTCCAGCGTCTTCCCTTTCGTCTCTGGAATGAAGAGCAGCACCAGCAAAAACCCTAGCGCCATGTTAGCGCCGTAGAACCAGTACAAACCGTCGTTACCCATGAAGTACATCGCGGAGTGATACTCTCTCGCGATCAGGGCCCCACACCCGAAGTTGAAGGCGGTCGAGATGCCCGTCGCGAAGCCCTTGATGTTCGGCGGAAGAATTTCGCCCATCAACATCCACGGCAACGGGCCCAGCCCCACAGAATAGCCCATCATGTACACGCACAACGCCAGCAGCGGCAGCCAGCCGTACGCCGCGACGAAGCTCGGCCCGACGCTGTCCTTGAGGTGGTAGAAAGCTCCCAGTGCAACCAGGCTCAAGCAGGTCACGCTACAAGAAAATAGCAGTAGTATCTTCCTGCCGAGACGATCGATGAGCAAAGTGGCCAAGACCCCACACGCGACCTGCACCACGCCGATGATAATGGCACTGTCTGCGGACGCTAACGTCGACCCCGCCGTCTCGAAGATGTCTTGGGTGTAGAACAGCACGATGCTGATGCCGGAGAACTGCTGGAGAAACATACCCAAGAGCACGCACAAGAAGGGCTTGTAAACGTGCGGAAGCTTGAAGGCGGCCAGCGAGAATGCCTCAGGGACGGACGAGTGGGACTGCAGCGCCTCGAAGCTCTTCTTGGCGCCGTCGCCTTCGTAGAACTGCAGAGACCTCATGGCATCCTCCGAGCGTCCGGACTGGAAAAGCCAGCGGGGAGACTCCGCTACCTTGGGCATTAGGAGCACGTTGATGACTGTGGGGACCATGCACGCTGTGGCCAGCCATCTGTAGTCGAGCCACTTGCCCAGGACGTACGCCAGTAGCATTCCGGAAGTGGCGGCAATGTTGCAGACGGTGTTTAGGATGCCCCGGATGTGGGCGGGGCTGACTTCCGACACGAAGACCGGTACCCCGAGTGCCATGAAGCCCGTCGAAAAGCCGGTCAGTGCACGGCCGGCGAACATTAGCCCCGGATTGGGCAGCATCTCGATGAGCAGGAAACCCAGGACGAAACCCGGCGCAGCGAACAGGATCGTGTCCTTCCGGCCGATTCTGTTAACGAGTTGTCCTGCAAAGATGAAGAGTGCATTTCGTGTGTCTGTGTGACATCGATTATGCCTGACAGTTTAAGAAATCAGGGGCACGGCGAATCCGGACCGATAATCATATTATCACTCCGCAAACATTATCCGATAACAACGCCGAAGAACGATGCACGAAGTAAGGCGCAAAGCTAGGCTGATTGGTTCATCATAAAATCTATAAGAATGCCTTAAAGCAAGGAACAAGAAACGGGGTGCCTTGCTTGTTGTCACGTTATAGACGCTGTTACTATTTTATAACTATAAATTACAAAGTAGGTAGTCATCCATTGGCAATAGATCGATTACCGATCACCTATCCATTTATTTTTTAATTAGTGGGCGATTGTGCACACCTCACCACTACTTCTATTCGTTCCTGTTAAAGTACCAAAGTTGCCGGAAGCAGTAACGATCTACGACTATCGCGGCATGACCGACTCAGATGCTGCGATTTATACTTGTGATTATAACAGTTAAAACGTTGCTCGTGCAGCAAAATAAAAAAAAGTTTTGTGAGAGTTGAGGGATTAGAGGGATGTTAAACCAAACATTGCAGTGTCCATAGTAAGTGGCGCACGATCTTTCCACAAGCCAGCAGCCGCCGGTGTTCGCGAGCACACGCAACGAAATTGACGTCATATTCCCCCGTTCGCGCTTAAGATGACAGTGAAATAGTAAACAAACAATACATAAATAAACTTTATTTTTCATTTCCTATTACAGGTAATGATGGGGCCGAGAATAAAAGCCGCGATAGACGGCTTGACAAGCTCTCGGCCCCCGTGACATTCTGCAGCAGTCACGGGCACGGTGTAAGATCTTACACCGTGGTCACGGGAACATTCAAATAAAACAGGAAGGTATTCAATCAAAGAACAACCACATTCAACCGATATCAATCACATTGTCAATTTTTAAAGTAATATAAATATATCAGACCTACATTTGCATAATAAATAAATGTATGGGCTTCGGGCCAAAGGAGAATAAAGACAGGCTTTTCATCTCCGCAAGTGAAAGCTACGTGCTTGTTGGACCTATAAATCGCTTTCCTTTTCCACCAGACTCCACTTAGGAGAAGAAAAGCTTGTCTTTATTCTCCTTTTCCCTGCAGCCCACACATTTCACTCGTCATCTTAGCGGGAATGGGTTACGGTGACATCAATTTCGTTGCGTGTGCTCGCGCACACCGGTGGCTGCTGGATCGGGGAAAGATCGTATGCCACTTACTGTAGGCACTGAAATGTTTAGTTCTGCATCCCTTTAAAATGGCAACTGCAAGATTGCAAGACAAATTTCACCATGGGGATCGGGCTTCACTCGTTGCCCCGAGCACCGCGTAATGTCAAAGTCTGGTCGTGTGCGGCCTGTGGAGCACGCCCTACCTCCTGCGAGTCCTCCGAAGAGCGCTCCGATCGTGACGAGCGATCCGAACCAATCTCCCTGGCTGTCGCTGAAGGGCATCCGGCGTCGGATGTCCGGCAGGGCAGGCGACGAGTAGCTCAGCGTAAGGCCGCAAGACAGCGTCGCAATGCAGGACGAGCTCACCGCCAGGTACAGGCCCACACGGCCCCGCCGTCCATGCGAATCGGACTCCATGAGGGCGGTTGTGTCGCCCATCTGGAGCCGGCGGTACCCCCAAAAAACAATAAAGTAAATTATTTTTTTTGGCGTGAAGTCTGGTGTTCGGAGCACATCTCCGACTGGTTTGTTTACCGCAGAATGTCGAACCGGAATCGAACTG
>JAZHYW010060317.1:0-36152 GCA_037355805.1 Ixodes ricinus | reverse complement strand
ATATTTTATTTCATTTTGTGCAACATATCATTTGCTAAAGTTCTAAAAGAGAAAAGTCTTGAAAACTTCAAAAACATTAATTGCACCAAATGACATTGAAAATAAAATAAAATAAACAATATTGATTAGGCCGTAACGCCTCTTAATGAATCTGCAACGAAATTTGTTTTCGCTAAGTGCTGTCCCAGTACCTTGAAGTAGTGAGCAACGATCGAACGACTTCTGTTTGCTTTGAGCAAAAAGCAAACTGCCTCACAGAGCAAAACGCTTTATGAGGCCGTTTTTGGCGGGTTGTATGAAGACGTGGTTTTGTGCAGTGCATGACAGTGTATTTTGTTTAGCCTTTACAACTAATCGAAACAGCAAATAAACTTTCCATTTTCAATGAAAATACTTTAAAACACAACCTGAACATGCATTGGAGAACCATCAAATAAGGTGAAAAGCCGTGCGTTTCGGTTTGTCAACACTTTTGTTCTTGAGACTCTAGTGTGCAACATGTTGATAATCACTAACTGAAATAAATGTTGTATTTGAAGGAATAGTAAGCGTTCCCACCTAGACCTATATACACGATAGAGTCATATCATTTTCTTCTTTTCTAATATCCCCAACCCTTCTATCTTCCTATCTATACCTGTGGAAGTAAAATGAAATAGTAATATAACAATAATAAACAAACATATGTCTAAGATAATATACCTGCGAAGCAATTTCTGAGCTCGCATGACCACGTTGTTACGGATGCTGGGACAAATATGTAAACATCTCAACAAGGAGTTATTAAATAAACAAGCGACAAAAAGTGCGGCCGTAATATATTTCCACCGATAGAACGAGCGTTCATTATCATGCTGGTGATGTGAAGTTTTGGGATGTCTCCCACTATTTAAAACATATTTAGAGGCTAATGGTCGATGATTTCAGAAAAATGGCACAAAAGAAAAACGGCACGTTTACGTGAAATTTGTTGCCTTTAGGATCAGTGCACGAGGCGCTATACATGTTAATTAAACTCGGGATTTTAATAAACGATTCTTTTATTGAAATAGACTATTACTGAAAGAAGGAAGCGGTACGTGTGTGTGTCATCTTGTTAGGACGTCATCTGTCGGAGACAAGTGGGAGAGGGAGGGGGGAGGGGGCTTGAAGCGATGGCTTGAATCAAGTTGGTGAGCTTCGCACTCTTCACCTAAGTGAGGAGGAAATCCAGAATAGTCCTTTTGATGTTTTGATGCGTCCGAGGAAAGAATGCCCTCTTCCATGGAGCTTGGTTTGAGGTGCCCAGAAAGTGCGGCGAGTACTTCTTGACGCATCTTCTGCGCGTGGGGGCCGTCCCAGAAGAAGGGGTCTTCGGAACCTGTATCCTTGCAGCGGATGCAGAAACTTGGGCCTTTTGTGGATGTCTCCAGAGTCCTCTTCCCGCCTTTCCTTCTCCATGCGTTTCACGGTCCTTTTCGGGACCATTTTTGTGTGCGAGCAAAGTCTACATAGGCCGACCCCCACCATGATTGCAAGTGTCGAACTTCAGGATATGCGGGTCTTCTCGTAGGACGCCCTTGCGGCGATCTCGGCACGGCTTCCATTCGGCCGGCTTGATGTCGAAGTTGTCTACTTGTTTTTTTTTGTCTTTTTGCTTATTTGTGGGGTCCGGTAGGGTCTCTAACTAGTTGACCGTCGTTGCTGTTGTCACCTGAGTCGGGATGAGGATGAAGAGAGAAGAGGAAATCCTAACGTGTGCGGCTTCGTTCCCACGAATGTTCTGATGTCCCGAATTCATGATGTGATAATCTTGCGGCCTTTGCGCACGTAGATGTTCGCAATTGCTTCGACGGTCTTAACCGTTTTGCTTCGACTGAATTCATTACGCAGACTTGCCTCATTATTCTTTAAATAAGAATAAAGTATACCCTTTCATTAGCTTCTTTCAAGGTAGATATAAAATGCTATCGAGAGGAGCAACCCGCTTTGGCTGTGTCCCAATCATGTCGCATCGGCTTTCTTGCATGAACGTGAGCTCTGAAAACACGCTTAAAAAATGTAGTACTTTTACGAATCTCTGTAATGCGAAATTAGAGCGCAGCTCTTGAGGAGGAGGAGGGAGGGTATAGAGGGAAGGTATGCCCCTCCTTCTCCTCCGTACCCTCTTCTCCTCCAGTCCTCATCTCCTATTCCTCCTCCTCCTCCATCCCCTCCGCTCCCCTACTTCCTCCAATTCAGTTTCCCCGCTAAATTTAGCGGGCAAAATGACGTCACCTGACTTGGTGTCACGTCACCTATGGACAAATTCAGTTTCTCCGCTAGATCTAGTGGGAAAATTGATGTCACGTGACCTCAACGCCAATTCGATTCCCCGCTAAATTTAGCGGGAAATCGAATTGGTGTTAAGATCATGTGACGTTAATTTTCCCGCTAAATCTTGCGGAGAAACTGAATTTGTCACCTAAATCTAGCGGATAAACTGAATTTCCCTGCTAAATTTAGCGGGGAATCGAATTGGTGTTGAGGTCACGTAGCGGGGAATTGAGTTGGTGTTGAGGTCACGTGACGTCAATTTTCGCGCAAAATCAAGCGGAGAAACTGAATTTGTCCGCTAAATCTAGCGGAGAAGCTGAATTTCCCCATTAAATTTAGCGTGGAATTCAAATGGTGTTGAGGTCTTATGTGACGTCAATTTTCCCGCTAAATTTAGCGTGGTTACGCCGACGCCGACGCCGCTCAATCCGGAAACGGGAGCCTAAGAGCTGCACTCCAAAAAGTTTACTCTGCGCGTCCTTCCAAACTTGCCCATTATTGTGCTCGAAGCATTAATGACGCGTAAATTAAAAAATACAGCAGGCGGCGATGACATGAGGTTGGCCCTCGGAAGATGCCTCGAGCATCCGCCATTTTTACTTGATCCAGAAAATCTTCTTATCAAAGTCATTTTGAAGACGCCTTTCTGCCTCGCAGCTCGAGACTTCGACAATGCGAGGAACGCTGGGACGCCTCGCTGACGCTGATTTATGATGCTGCCGACGGGGTGAATGGTGACACCCCAGGTTTAGATTTTATCTCAGCTTAGACCCTGTCCAAACTAAGATTTTATCCGGATATTAAAATGTATAAGAGCATACAGAAATATGCGATTATTTAGGTAGTTTCTAGTCAGCGCTGATTTTATTCGTTTTTTTCTTCTTGTGTCTGTTTCAAATCAAGAAAGACGCAAGGTTACGGTGAAGTGCAAGCATTTGTGTTTAATATTGATTAAATATCTCGCACTAATTTAATGCTCCTGACGATTTTCTTTTCTTGTTTTATTTTCCGCACAAAAGTGGCGATTTCAGATTCCTAGTCTGGGAAAACGGTATTCTCCAAGCCTGTGTCGTTTTAAAAGCACGGTATTAAAATGAATTCCCTGCTCTCAAAACGACACACGCTTGGATGATACATCAACCTCCCTTCTCTCACACAGGATGTTTAGGGTTTAACTGTAACACGCGTTCTCCTCGTAGCCTATTTCGTCGCTGGGATAACCTGCTTAGAATGATTATGCACTCTTTTGTTATTTTTGTGTCTTGCGGAGGTTTCGTTGATAGGGAAGGCTGAGTGGTGTTTCTTTGAAAATTGGGATAAAGTATGTCGTTGAAACTGCGAAGATCTTTAAATCATAAGCGCGCTTTCTGGACGCACTAAATTTCTAAATAACCACTTTTATCTCTGCAAAAAGTCAAACATTTACAGAGGCTGCCAAGAGTCCATGGGGCCCGTTCTTTGAACCCATGTTTGCAAGCTTGCGCGTTAGCTATTGAAGTTTTATTCCTTGCGCGCCTTACGCTTGTTTTCTCGTTTTGTAACCTTATCAAGTGCATGAGGTTGGCGTTTAAGAGTCCGGTTATACTTCAGTGTCTTTCATCCGTGGAACCTCTCAGCAACACCATGCATATTAGACCGGGAACAAGGCGAATAAAGTAGCTTCGTCAGTGAGTCTAGAATTTCTTGGCTTTCCTTGCGTATCAGATTTGCTTGCGTCGTTTGCTCACCTTTCGTGTTATTCATACGCTTCAAGGCGCTCTTTCGGTGTGCCCTTGAGTAAAGATTGTTTATCTTCAGTAATTTATGTAAATACCTTTACCTTTCGACGTGAGCTCTCAACATGCAATCTGACTGCTTACTTTAAGCTTTATTTATTCAGAAATGCTGGTGACGATAAGCACAGTTCTTCGGAGTGTCTTTTCTACATGGTCTACTCAAAAAACGTCCTGGTAAGTCAGTATAACTAAGATGATAAGCTAGTGGATGCGCATTATGACTCATAACATGGACTAGTTGGTGGCTGCTGAAAAAGTCGTCTTAAAGGGAAGCTGAAGAGGTCCTTGAATTCGAACAAACAGTAAAAGCTGTATTGTAGACACCTAACAAATGATGTGTCTTAAGTTGTATTTCGTTCTTCTCAGCAGAAGTGTCGTAATAGCCAATTAAACATTTCGACGCAGACGCGTCCGTTGCGGCGCGCCAACAGTTGGAAAGCACGAGAGTGGAGAGAAAAATCTAGCAAAAGTGACGTCAACAGTGAGGTCAGATGACCCTTGCTCGCCTCTAAACTGGCTCGGGGATGTCGTTAATGACGTCACGAGGCTCTGTGCAGATAACAGGCCGAAGAGAGGATCGCTGCATGCCCGGCGGTAATCGTTGTACGTATATTTCAAAATAAATGCGGTTTACATTTACTTGCCCAAGATAGGTGCGATAACTGAATTCTTGGGACCAAAAGCTATAGAATTCCGCTCCTAACTGAAATGTCTTGAAAAGTGCGTCAGCTTCCCTTTAAATAGCACAAATACATAAAAAGGCTGACCATTCAAATCTCGGAGGAACACGTCTCCTGCGATTACTTAGGATAATCGGCACATTTAATATTGCTAAAATAAATTTCTCGGGATGCACTTCCTTTGTCTTCACATGAGCAACTACCGTTGACGGAATCGCCTCTGCCCGACTTCCAGACAAATATTGCTGATAGGTCTAGATTGCCTTTTTCTGCATGAGACTCTTTATCAAACTTAATTTTCGGCAATTGAATATCTCCTCTAAGTAGACTATAAATGACAGATTCCAGTAATGCTACCGGAGGAGTTGAATAGAAATAGAAATGTCTACGCTTTTCAAGGAAGGCATTTCAAAATACTCGCGTTGTTTTTTATCAGACAAACAACTGAATTGCAGTCATATATCTTCATACCAACACAACCTTATAAAATGCACAATTAAACTGGCATAAAATGGAGAATTAAACTGCCAGTCTCAGCTAATTGAAATAGCTAATATTTTGGAATCTCCTACAAAGTTTAAAATCTACCTATTAGCTAGAATATTCTCCAGCTGGACTTGGAAAGTAATCCGTTACAAGTAACGGCTTACTTGTAATCCGTTACTTTTTTAGTAGTTTTGTAATTGCCACGTTACTGTTTGTTGCAGTAATTTGTAAGGTAATTTCGTTACTAATATTTGCTACAATTACGTAATTACTCGTCACTTAAAAAAATTAACATAAGACACAAACTGGAGCAATATGAGCGATTAATTCACCAGCATAAAATAGCAAGTTCAACGAAATAGAAAGCAGCGTGAAGAAGATAGTAACCGAAAAGAAAACACACTATTTTGTATGAACCAGTAGAAAAACGTGCAAGATGTATATAAATACCCCCCCCCACCTCCCCCCCCAAAAAAAAAGGACAAAAAAAGATCAAGAACACAATGGTGAGTAGGCGTTGATTTCTTGATCTCCTAGCGGAGGTAGACGCTGTCACTGGACATGCGCACCGCTAGCTTTGTCTGCAGGACTCCCGGGATCATAATCCGGTTGCCGTAAGCTAGCGGGATGGCAGGTGTGGTTACAGCTTCTCTGCCTTGTCAGCTTACATGTGAACTGAATGCACCTACACTCTTCTCCTTAAATACAAAATTGTATTTTTACAAAGACTACCGTAATGCGTGCGTATGAGAAGTGGAAAGTAGTGATAGAGAACGTTTTTGAAAACATCAAAAATGTTTTTATTGTTTTCTTGTTAAGTGTAGAGAAAAATAAATATGAAAGTAATTTGTAAAGCAACAAGTAAAGTAATCCGTTACTTTTCAGGGAAAGTAGTTTGTAACGGTAATCCATAACATTTTAGGCTCGGTAATTTTCAATTGTAATCCATTACATTTTGCAAGTAACGGGCACTAAGTCTGTTTTCCAGAACCGCAATTGAGCAGTATATCCCAGAAGTTTGGCACCTAGCTTAATAGGCGCAGGGCTTCTTGTTATCTTCAACCTTGAAAGTCACCAGAACTTTTCACTGTAAACCATCCGGCATAATTTCTGTTCTATCTGCCCATAGTCTGCCGTACGATCTATCCAGTAAAGCGACCCTCTCAGAGTAAACTGGGGCCTATCTAGTATTTACTAAGTTCACTGCCTCTTATATATGTCATAACTAACAAACGTGTAAATCACGACGAACAGAAAAATGAGGGCAACAGGACGAACAAAAATCGGGGATTTTTGACGGAGGTCTTGGTCAAAGCACATGAGGTAATTATATGTGACATTGCATGGCGAACCGGGTCATTCACCGTCATAACGTAATATACGTTATTAAGAATAGCCACTGATTACAGGGGCTCTTTTCGCTTTCTGTTTGCCTTACCCTTTATTCCCAATGAATGGCGTTAGGGGCCGCTGGAATCTGAGCTGACGATTTTATTCCTTGTTCGGTTTATTGTGCGCCGTGTTGTTCATAAATAGTTTCGATATTTTTTTTTTGCATGTATAGTTTAGTCTTTTTTCAGTATAAACAAAGGTTTAGGTAATAAACACACACCTTTTTAATTGCATTATGAAACGGAAAGTTTCTTTGTCCACGCATGCTTTCCCTGTCTTTCCTCACTCTCCTATAACACTCGAAGAGGTTAATAATGATGGCGACACCACAGCAGAAGGTAAAACAACCGATAAGATACAATCAACAAAAACAATCTTGTAAGTAGGCACAGTATTTTTGGGGAACAAAGGAACCTCGAAAATTTGGTTTCATTACACAAAAACACAGAACAATTTTTTTAACAATCCAGACGTGTCAAGGGTTTTGAAAAAAATGTTGAAGTCCAAGCCCGCATATTATGGAATAATATATTCCGGAGTTTATTTCGTAAATATTTGTCAATTGACTCTTTCGCGAGCTGGTTAACGTAGACAACGTGTATTCCATGACACATATGTGAACAGTATTAAAACAACGTGATTTTTTAAGTTTTATATATGGGGTGCGGTTTTACGATACGACAAAAAGTGAAAGCCGTTTACAACTCCCTGCAACGCCGAATGAGAGCGCAGCTCTTGAGGGGGAGGAGGAGGAGGGTAGGGGGGTCACATGGCCTCGATGGGGGGGAGGTCACGTGACTTTGGGGGTCATGTGACCGGGGTGGGGGGGGGCTCGCGGTTACGCCGACGCCGATGGCGATGGCGACGCCACTCAAGCCGGAAACGGGCGCCTAAGAGCTGCGGTCTAAAATTAAGACATGAAAGGAATACAAGCGTAAAAAGGACACACACGCTAGAGACGGTTTTTCGCGTGGCTCTTCTTTCCCTGCCTCAGATTTTACCGTTTTCGGTATTCACCAGCTAGCCTCGCGCTCACTCTTCACTCATTATTTGTCTAACTTCTAAATATGTAAAGCAGTATAGTCGACTATAGTTACAAATACTATGAGGTATTTTTACTAGTCTTAGCTACTTAAATTCAACGTTTGAGATAAACAAAGGAAAGTGAAAATCATCACTCCGAAAGGTGCAATTATGATATATCCGAGGTAGCAGAGTTTTTTCTGTCAAAATTGTTTCTACCTCTTCGAAGTCAGGGCCTTCAAAAATTGCACAGAAAATTGCCCTACATTTCTGCTGCTACGTGAAGCGTTCTTGGTTTAGCGCTAGTAAACTCCAGGCATTACTTCTCAAGCTGCGCCCCCAAGTGTCTAAACCCCTCTCCTCCCCATTGACTTTCAACGTCGGGTCGGCCTGTGTCCATAGATTATGAAGAATGACGGGCTGCGGCTAGTCACGTGTCAATTTTCCCGCTAAACTTTGCGGGTCAACTGAATATACATAAAAAATGGTAAGTGGGGCTAGTAGGTTCATGACTGGATAGGTGCGGCGAAGGACAGGGACAAAGTGAAGAAGGTGACGATAACTTGGGGCGAACTCTCAAGTGATAAAGTCTCTTGATAATTCTTTTACAAGTATCGACGACCAATGCCAATGACAAAGCACATTCCGCTGGAACAAAATGGAATCATTCTGTTCAAACTTCTGCCGTCCGCCGCCATTCTCTTCCTTAAACCTGCACTGTCACGCAGTCGGCGCTCCAAAGAATTTGTAGGAAGCTCTCATCTAGGGACTTCAGCACCTGAAAGTTTATGAGAAAACTACTTGTAGGAAGCTCTCATCTAGGGATTTCAGCAACTGAAAGTTTATTAGAAAACGGTGACTTCTATACTTTAATAAAACGACGTCATTTCCAGCCAACCTACTATCTCTCTAAAATAACACTTTTTTATCTATCAGTACCACATACGGCTCACTGATAATTTTATCGGCGCCTCTTGTTTGAACGACAAACGCTTCATGAATTTCCTTAGTGTTTTTTTCGCTGTGCCGTACCAGGATGGTTGTGTTCGACAACAAGGAGGTGCAGAGGCATCGATTGAAATGCACTGCCAACTGCCCAGATGGCGTCTGTTTGATAGCTGATGCGTGTTTTCTCGCACGCACTGGCGCACCTACGTAGGGCAAACAGGCAGGTGCGTAAATAACAGTGCGAGAGAACACGCATAAGCTATCAAACAGACGCCGTCTGGGCATTTAGCAGTGCACTGCGATCGGTGCCGGCGCACCCCTTATTGTCAAACAACCATCCCGGACGGCACAGCGAAAAAACAACTACTGGAATTCACAAAGCGTTTCCATCAAAACAAGGGGCGCCGATAAACGTATCAGTGAGCTGTGTGTGGCCCTGTTAGATAAGCAAATGTTATTTTTATAGAGACAGTGGGGTGGCTGGAAATGACGTGGTTTTATTAAGGTATTTAATTCAGAGTGTTTTCTAATAACCTTTTAGTCGCGAGTGCGACCCGTCTTGTCGTGACTTTTTTTTTCACTTTGTAAACGAGCATGTGTGTAAACGCTTCGTCGGTAATCCTCGTGAGTGGCGATGTTGAATTTTTAGGAAGTCGCGAAAGTGTGTCAGGTGTGTGTCGGCATGATTGGGGGCGGGGAGGGGGGGTGTATCGGGTCGTTGTTTCTTGTGTCTATCCTGTCCGTTTCAAGTATTCATGCTGTATAGTGCCGAAGTAATATTTATTGTTAAGTCTACACTGTGCTTGTGTACTCCTTCTACTTGTTTTTCGTCTTTTGCGTTGTTTTTTCCACTGTAATATGTGCAACCACCAAGCCCAACTCCACACTTTGTTGAGATTAGTTGAGTTGAAATTATTTATTTTCGACTGCGTTGATCACGTGCCAAAGTGTGAGTTGGTCGGTCTTCAGCAATTACGTGAGTATATGATGGAAAACTTTGGTTGGGCGAGGGACAGAACGCCAGAACGAGTGTTGTCATATTCTGCACGACGATAACATTTTGGTTTTAATAATAAGACGGCGTTTACACACATGCTCGCATCAAAAATGGCGATGAAAAATGCCTGTTTATTTCTCTGGCCGTTTTACTTCTGTACCGTGATAAAATCTTCATGTCATCAAATAGCGGTGAACACACAGGTCTATCACAGTGGACCGCAAGACGTCCAGACACCGAGGAGCACAAGGAAAGGAAGTGTTCTCTTGACCGGATGTTGACGTGCCTCCCCGTCTATCTAATGTATACTATGCCACAAAACATGGAGATTAGGTGCACTACCCCACATGCGCAGGCAACATACCGGTTGCGGTGGTTGATCTCACAGTGTGCTCCTGGGCGTCCCCCTTGAGTAATATTAGGACACATCTCCGACAACTTGGATAGTGCCGAAAAAACTACGGGTACTTCGTAGCTACTGGCAAGCAGGTTTAAGCTACTATTTAAACTTCTCATACGGTAGCAATGAAAATAAAAATATACACATGAATGGGCTGTTACTTTAAATGACTTTTCAGGTGGAGTAGCTTTCAAATAGCTTGCCGATCAGCCGCTGCCGAGTTGGGCAAATATCATGTTAACAAACGAGATCAAGGTTCCACGGTTGCCAACGAACACAAATTCACACTGCGAAAGTTTTTAAGCATTCAACTGTAACTTCCTTGGTCTCCTAGGTATATAAAGGCCTCGGCTCGGAGATGGTAATGCGTAGTCGTCGTTCACGGGGATCGCGCTTCGGATTTCCTTCGGCCCTTCTATCCAATGAATTTATGTGAAGGTCACGTGACGTCAATGTTTCCGCTAACTTTAGCGGGGAAACTGATTTTGTGTGTAAGTCACGCGACACAAAGTCTCCTGACATCATATTTTTTGCTAAATTTAGCGGGGAAACTGAATTGGTGTTGACATTACGTGACGAAACTTTTTCCGCTAATCCTAGTGGGGAAACTGAACTCATGTGACGTCACAGGCCACGGCTTCACGAAATGCAGCTTCACAAAATCTGCAGAATCCAGCGAATGAACGTTTCACGCTAAAAGAGCGGTAAAAGCCAAGGTCGAGCCAACCTTGACCAGCTATGGCCACTCTGGGTATCTTCAATTAAGCTGTTCGCATTGGGTAAATATTAATAGTCAGCTCTATAATCTCAGCATCGTGGATTTTAACTGCACCCTCGCTGCATACTAAACTTTTGGTTTAGAGGGTACCGGAGCCCACAGACTGTGATACGACAGTCCGGTAAGCAGTCATGGTCTTTCTCATTTAAATCGATTTATTATCAGCCTAAATTAGGTCGTGATTCTGATATCAATGTGGTTTTAGTTCTGCAGATTTTACAATAAAGTCGACGGTTTTGCTTAAGGCAATCATAGTTTAGTTCAAACTTTACAATCTCCCATATAAAAGATCATACCGGTAGTCGGAGAGCGATGTTACAGGAAGGAAAACAGTGCTGCAAAATCACACATTTAAGTGAGATTAATAAGTCCAATTTACTCGTGGATAATATATAAACTTCCGTCATAATCGTTTGAGACATAATTACAAATTTTAAACAATAAAAGCAAGAAAAATAATAAAAATGTAGAATCAACTAGCTTCCAGAAGGTGCTTTCTTATATATGAGATATTTGAGATAGTTCAGGTAAAATAAACAAAAGTAAAATAAGAAAACACTAAACTTTAATGTGTAAAGGTCTAGGTAGAAAAACTGTCGCAACGAATGAAATTTTAACGAACAAAATAAAGCGATGTTTTTGTTTTAGTATAGTCACGTGCGTCTATCTCATGCTTCTATACCAAACGAGGTACCAAACAGAAACACGATTAAAAATTGTTCCTTATTTTAAATGACTCTCACAACGTTAATTTTAGCGCTAAAGTATTGTTTTTGGAATGAAATCTTTTAATATCATACGTCTGCAGTGCAAGTACCTAAATATACTGCTCCATGAGTTCAGTGTCTAAAAGATACTCTCTGAAACATACTTCAACTTCGGCCCGGCACCCATGTATTCTATCCAAGAACTTAACAGTTAATTTCTTATTTCAGTATATGTTTTTAACTAATTTGAAACAACACAAATAAATTAGTATTGTTACGGGCTAACCAGCTATTTCAGTGAATCCTGTAACTAAATGTATATATTCCAAGTTGCTAAACAGAGGCTCGTTACTTTTAGCGCAATTTTTTATGAGGGAAATCTTTTCTCACTTTATTTAACCCCTGTCATGTGCCATCAAGTTACATGGCATTTAAAGCATAAAACATGCTGGCAGCGATTAATGCTGCCTTTCCAGGATTTTTGCTATAAATGTGAGAGCCGAAGTTCCCAATTTGTTCTAGACTTAGATTTGAATAGCGTATGCACTAGAGTCCTAAATAATGGCATCAGACTTCAATATTAGTTATATTAAGAAAATATATTTTCATTCTTAAGCTCGTTACCTGTTCTTGCTCCTGTTGTAAACGTGTTTCGCTCTAATCAAGTTTGCTCAATACTTCATAGATCACGAGAAGACTGCCTCATACTGAATAAACGACAACTTAGTGCATAAAGACTCTTGTCCTGGAAGAAAGGAGGTCGTAAAATGATAAAACGTACTACGTTATAATAAGAATACATACGAAATATATAAGGGGAGTTTTTGTTTATGTTTCGCTCCAGGTAGAGTATTTTATTCTCAAAACCCTCACAGCCAATTTCTGTGTAGCTTGTTCGTTTGGGGTCTAAGCGCGTTCACCTCTAATAGGAAATAAAATACACGTTGTTAATAATACCAAAAATAAATTGACCCATGATAACTACAAACGTTCGTAAAGAAATATATGTCTATGTTACTAAGAAAGACACGCCATACTTGAACTCAATTTATTTTTGAGATAAGGATAGATAACTGGGCAAGCATATAAGAGTTCATGTTGAAAAACAGCGTGACTGGGACGAGGACAAAAAGACGAAGAGAACACATGACAAGCGCTGACTATCAACTGCTTTGTTAATAGAACATATGGAAGATAGACGATGAAATGAAAAACTTGGAGTCAAATGTTCGCGCGCTTGCTGGTCGCCTCGTGGAATATATCGCCGCCTTCTTTTTTCATCTGGTTGTAGAACTCGTTTTCTTCTTTCTTTCCGCAGCAGCTCTCGTTACCCTAAATCCAGAAAGTTAATCTCGCTGGGGGTCAGAGTGACCGAAGATTGGCTCACACACGAACTGTTGTTTTTCGCGATGTTGTATACTTCAACCATCTCTCGACATGTTTGGTCGTGGTGTTGATATAATATAATGGTGTCTTCTAAGCGTGGTTTGCACCCGGAATCTCGGGAATGTACCGCTAGATGTGAATACGCGGTGCCTTTCAAGGAACTGTGGTGCTCTCTAAGGCGGATGTTTAAGCACCGGCCAGTCTGCCCGATATAAGAGCGCCCACAAGAGAAGGGAATGCGGTAAACCACGCCTATTATGCACGACACGTACTTTTTCCCATGCTTAACCTGACATATCTGATATTCAGATTTTATGTTTCCGTCCCTGCGTACACGTACAGCGGAACATAATCTACTTAGTTTGTTTTAGGCTTAGAAAACAACATTCTGCCTTATATCTGGACGCGACTTTTTAAGTCCCTGTGAAATCCGGTGAAGACAAGGAATAACTGAAACTTTCTTTTTTTCTTTTCTAACTGGTTCTTCCAACATGAAGTTGGAACTAATCTTTACGAATTTCATTAAACTATCGCATGCTGATGAAAAAATATAGTCTGGGTATCCTGAATCCCTAATCCTTTGAATCTGGGAAGTGAAGCTAACGCCCATTGTGTGAACACATTATTTTATTTAAAGCAGATTAAAAACAGAAATATACTATGCCTCTTTTTACGAGTTTCGAATCTGCTGACTGGTAGTTTAGCAACCTCTGATGTTCTAGGATGTTACAACCAGCCGATGCGTTCTTTTTTCAATTGAACAAGGAAATGTAAAAACTTAATTTGACTCTCTTGTGGGTCTCACAAGTGAAGCTAAGGCCTTGACCAAGCGTATGGAATACCTTTAGTAGGTCATGTAGGGTCTTTTTTAATCGGAATCTTTAACAAAGACCAACAAATCATCAACATATCTAAAGGTTGTAAAGGTGTGATTTTCCAATTTTTGAACTAAAACTCTCCCTATCTTCCCAAGGAAAATATCGCTTAGTACAGGCGCTACTCTCGACCCTTTCTTTCTTCCTTATGTTCTAGTAATAATCCAGTTGATAGTCAGCGCTTGTCTTCTGTTTTCTTCTGTCTTCTTGTGCTCGTCCCTGTCGCGCTGTTTTTCAACACTATTTTTCGCCAAGCTGCAGATTTGTTTTATTTCTAATAACCGCGCGTAGAAGCATTTCTGAGCACTGTTGATAATTTGTCTGTAATTTACATTTAAAACGCCGTCTGACAAGACGCGGTGAGAACATGTCTCGGACGTTGTGCCTATTACAGGTGCTGTGTTCGGGACTTCGCCAGGCTGTACGCACCGCTGACGCACCTGACAAAGGACGCCGTAAAGTTTGAGCGGAAAGAAGAACTCCAGCGGTCATTCGATGAGCTCACACGAAGACTCCAGACGCCTCCGATTCTTGGCCATTTCGACCAGTTTGCTGAAACAAAGATCCCCACGGGCGCCAGTAACACTGGACTTGGCGTGCTAGTCCAAAGGCAGGACAAGGAAGAGCGACTCATCACATACGCAAGTCGGACGTATCCTAACGCGGAGAGAAACTACTCAAAGACTAAAAAGGAGTGTCTTTCTGTCGTCTGGGCAATAACAAAGTTCTGACCATATTTGTATGAAAGTCCTTTTCGCGTGGTCCGAAACAACTACTCGTTCTGCTAACTCGCCAATCTGAAGGACCCCTCCGGACGCCTCGCCCGGTGGAGCCTACCGGCTGCAGGAGTTCCACATGGCCGTGGTGTACAAATCACGCCAGAAGCGCAATGACGCCGACTGCCTGTAAAGGGCCCCGTCAAGAGCGGTCCTGCCTGCGCCAAGGACGATGACTCCTTCCTCGGCGTTCTGAAAGGCAGCGGACATGGCTGCTCTCCCACGAGACGACCCTTAACTGTGAGCACTCATCAAGCACCAAGAGGGACAAGCGAGTACTCTTCCCCGTGCTTTCTTACGAATCCTGCCTACCTTCTCCATACGGCAAGTGGTGCTATACATAGAGAACTTCGTCACCAACAACAGAAAGTGGCTGTTGGTTATTCCTTCCAGCCTTCATAAAGAAATCTCCCTAGCCTGCCATGACGACCCGACGTCTGCGCACCTTGGCTACAGCAGGACGCTCGCCAGGATTCGGAAAAAGTACTACTGGCCGGGGCTAGCCGAAGACCATTAACTATCTATACTTGATGATGCCATGAGTGTCAGTGACGCAGAAAACCACCGACGAAGCCGTCAGGAATTCTGCATCCGATTGCATCTCCGTCCACGCCGTTTCAGCAGATTGGAATCGATATACTTGGTCCTTTTCCGCCGTGAACGTCGGGAACCGCTGGATAATCGCCGCCACAGATTATATAATGCGGAACGCCGAAACAAAGGCCCTTCCTTCAGCGACTGCTGTGGAGGTCGCCAAGTTCTTCATACACTCTATCGTCCTTCGGAACTGCGCTCCCGAAGTTCTGATTACAGATCGCGGGCCATCGTTCATGGCTCAGCTGATGCAAGAGATCCTCCGTCTCAGCCACACCAACCACAAGTGAACCACAACGTACCATGCTCAGACTAATGAGCTGACGGAAATCCTAAGAAAGACCATCGCTGACATGGTGTCGATGTAGGTTGACTTGTAACATAAGATGTGGGACGAAGTCCTGCCGTATGTCACGCTCGCCTACAACACAGCGGTTCAAGATACCACTGATGTTACACCATTCCAGCTGGTGCATGGTCGCAAGATGACCACGATACTTGACGCCTTGCTACCTCTCGAGCCAGCTGGCGACGGAAGCGACGACGCCCAGGTGGTTGCACAACAAGCAGAATAAGTCGCGATAGCTCGCCCGAGTCCGGATTCAAGTCCAGGAACGTGTCGACGCTGTCCGCTACAACCTTCGTCGTCTAGACGTCTCACATTCTGCCCGGAGACCGGGTGTGGGTGTGGACACCGATGCGACGTCGTGGCCTACAGCGACAAGCTTCTAAAGCGCTACTTTGGACAATGCAAGGTTCTTCGATGCCTGGGAGATCTCAAGGAACAAGTGGTGCCCGACGCAACGCACGCATCATCGCGACGCCAACCGCGACCCGAGGTGGTTCACGACGTTCGACTCAAGTGATTCTGCGCTCGATAGGATTGTGGACTTTATGTGTTCCAAATGACTCTTTACTTTACCGTTCTTTCATTTGCATTGTGTTGTTTTGCGTTGCATCTGGGCAATGCACTTTCTAAAAGGGGAAGTAATGCCGCTGGCGCAGCTGGCGAAGTAGGCAGCGCGCCAGTGGCCGAGCGCTTATTGTGCTTGGCTCCCACGCAAAAATCCGGGGTTTGATGCCTAGCTTGCGGGGGCACCTTTTTGTTGTTTCTGTAAATGTCGCGTTCTGGAAAATTCGAGAACCTTGTTGCTTATTTGAGGTAAGAATGTTCTACGCGCCGTACCTTCTACGCCGATTGTTCCAGAAGCCCACTCGTGTACATAAGTAACTCCGCTTGGCGAGCCGGGGTTAGTTTCGCCCGAGCGCTCGATCCTGCTGTACGTCGACGCCTGCGACACTAACCTTTCTCTATTTTGTTTTGGGCACAAGTTCGCGCCATTAAACGTCCAGTTTTTCCACTTATCATCCGCTTCATCGTTTGTCGTTCGTGACAATATCATGTTGATGTCTGTAAAAAAATTAATTTCAATATTTTTGTTCATAATATTAGACGTTAGAATATAGCGCACCCTCAATGGACCTTTTTTTATTAAAAGGAACCGTCTGGGTATGTTGTATACGAACTGCTCATGCCTCTGCCCATCAAAACACAATGGCATCGTTTCGTTGTATCGGTTTTTATTGCTTTGTTATGGCCCTATTAGCAAGGCTTCGAAAATAGTCGACACAAAAAGGCCGAATACGCGCAAAGATAGGCGCGCTGACAATGTTGGTCGCGGGGGACGGTGCCCTTGGAAAATGGCAACATCGAGAAGCAAGGCCATGGGATAAGCATAAAGGATAAAGTTTATAAACAGAAGAAAACAATCTAGAACGCCTGTAAAGATAGATGTATGCACGGAGAGGGTGTACGCATGGAGGGGCTGTACTCATGCGCAGAGGACTATATATATGCGCTTGGTATGTTCAAAGAAAACTAAGTCTTTAGCTCCAGGGTGTACTAACCTAAAAAGACTGGAATTGTAAGGGAATTTTAAAGCATCTGGAAAAGCCAGAAAATTGTCAAAGAAATCGTCAAGCAATAAGTCGGAAAAAAATGGCCGATGTGGATAGCGTAGTGATATGCAACGAGGTGGGAGAGAGTGGCCAAGGGTGGCATGAACTATTTTTAGGCTGAGTAACAGTTTTCGAAGGCATCGCTATAGGCTGGCTAAGCTACAAGCCGTTTCACTGTATTAAACGAAAACAGCCCGAACAATGGCTCTAACCTCATCCACATTTCTTTTTTTATGGTTAGGGAGTTTATTTGAAATATTCGGGAAAGCATGGGAAAGTAAGAAAATTCAAGGAAGCAATTTGATCGAAGCCCTGAGCTTGGAAACCACATATCATTCATGACTCTAGCTCTTTATTTTTACGTCCCCTTCTATTCTTTCGCATTATTACCTGTATTAAAAAGATAAATAAAACGCATCATGCACTACGCTCCCCTTCTGTTTCAGTGGGTATTTTATTTCGTTCAGCTCCGTAGAAATATTTCATTAATGCAAAAAGGGGCAGGCATAAGCAATATTGGTGAAAGTGCAGAAGGGGTTTCTGCATATTTTTCGTACGAGCTCCGAGCAAAAAGCTTGCGATGGCATGCTAGACTGTGCACAAAACAATCATGAAAAGGCCAAAGCAGCTTTGAGAATATAAATTGATTTACGGGGGTACCTTCTATGTTTAACGTAAAAATGATCATCTGGTTTTTTTTCCTGCCATTATATTTGTTAATTTTGAGTTACTTTTTTCTTGATTTTGGTTTTGTTTCAGACGCAATCGCACGCGCGTGGAGTTTTTTAATCATAAATGATGCGGTCAGCATTTTTTTTAAATTGAATAAGAAAGGTGGATATGCCTTTGATCGATGCCTAGCCAGAAAGGCGGACTCGTGAAGTATGAATAGCATTATTTAACATATCGACACACCTTTTATTGCCTTCTTTGTTACCTTCTTGATTCTTGCACCAAAAGATGAAATTGTGTTCGGTCAAAAGAGCGGATGATTGAATACCGGAGGCGTTATTCGGTCTACAAGCGCTGTTTTAAATTAAACAAAAATATTTTTTTTGCCGTCGAAAGTTTTTTTATTTTTATACATACGCTTTCTTAAAAAATCAATTACACCAACTATTTGCCTTCAAAATCTTACGAATACACGTGGCAGGTGACAAGGAAAAGGCATTGCCAGCTACTTTTATCTTTAAAGTCTATTGATAAATGGAACGTAAAATTTCTGATTTAAATTTGTTGAGGAGACATTTAAAAGTAGTTTTGGAGATTGAAGAACGTATGGTTTTATAATGTATCCACTAAACTTACTGGAAAAAGTAACGCCACGTGACCTGACGACAGGTGACGTCACGTGGAACCATGATGTCACGGTGTGTACACCAGTGACAACGTTACTAGAAAACCTCACTTTTGGAACTCCCGCGGAAGGGGGTACCCCTCTCGCTCACTTCAGACAGCCTCCCGTTGCTCGAAGCGCCATCCAGATTTTCGTTTACGAACTGTGCGTTTCATAGAGTACGGCGGAACGCCATCTGGACGCTGCGCTTCGAAACATGCGTATTCCATAGAATACGTTGCAGTTATCATAGCAGCCGTTCGGCGCGTCGAACGACAGGAGACGAGTCGTGGTGAGTGAGGGGGGGGGGGTACTGCTCGTGCATGCAGCGTCTATGAGCAGTTCTGTAACTGAGCTAATCTAATAACGTTGACCAGTGATCAACATCTTTTAGAAGTACTGCCCACCACGTTATAACATCACGTGGTGTGGCATTAATTTCTCTGCTAAATCTAGTGGGAAAACTTTCCCCGCTACTCTTAGCAAGCTGGAGGACGGAAGCACAAACGGACGGATAAATATCTGGGATTAGAAAGTTTCGTAGGAATACCTGCCATGTTTTAAAATATCAAACAAATTGGGTTAGATGTTGAATATGAATACTTTCACAGCGGACGTTTAGTGTGCATTAACATTGTGTTCCCTGTAAACAGTGTAGAGTAAAAATTTGACAGGCAGAGTTGAACTGCTTGGCTCGGATTGGGGTGTTAGGCGATGTCGTTCTTTAGTGATCAGTGATTACAAACATGCATGTTGGCATGACGCCCGTCGTAATCGAGTCTGACTGGAGTAGGTATTTATCTAATATTACTGGACTCAACGAATGTTACTTAACAAAAATTTAAATTTAGGATGCTTAAAAAAAGAATAAGTTCGGCAGGTACACTCTGATTTCGCCATCGCCCAGTTTAAATTGATCTTCGTTTCTGCTAGATATTCAGGTCAAATGCATACTTGCGATGAGGTGCATTTCAACAGACGCCACATTGTGTCAGGAGTACCACATACGAAGTAGTTAGTTTTGATGGACTGAAAGGAACAACAAGAAACAATAAATCGCGCTAATATTGAACATGGTTAAAACGCGCACAAAGAGACGAGGACAAACAGGGAAGGAACACAGAACACAGACAAGCGCGCACTCACAACTCTAGTATATTAAGTAAAGAAAAGAAAGATGAAGCACAATATTTTACAGGGGACAACGGCACCAGGGGGTAAACAGTTCAGTCGCAGTCAAATGTTCGCAAGAAGGCAACTTCTTTTTCGCTTAAAGCTACCGACGGCTGACTAACGCAGCGATCGGCCAGGCTCAAGATGGTGAACGCCTCGAGCACCTCGCGCGTTTGTTTTTCTTTAAAGCGGCCAATGATTGATGTTTTTTCTAACGATGGTGTGCACGTACAAGTCTTACAGTGCACCGAAAGGTGACCTCCTACAGTGGATGTTAAAGAAAGTTTGTGCTCTCGTAGACGGTCATTCAGACACCGTCCCGTCTGTCCCACATAGCATCTTCCACATGAAAGAGGAATGCTATATACAACGCCCGAGGAACAGGTAACAAAAGGCCGCGCATGTTTTTTGTGGCACGTGTTTTTTGATAATTTTTCTGCTTTTTCACGAACCTTAGAACAAATTTGTCGCATTTTTTTAGGGGCTGATAGTACTACGGGCACACCATACCTACTTGCCACTTGTTTTAGATTATGTGATATTTTGTGTAGGTATGGCAAAACCACCACCCGGTTTTTGTCAACGGGGCGCCTAGTTTTTTCACCACCTTTTACATTCTTTACCAGCGTTCCTATCACTTCAATTAAGACCTGATTCGGGAACCCTGAAGATTTTAGTCTATCGATTTGGCCCAAGAAACTCCGGTGAATGGCATGGAAACACGACTTTTTTAGGGCTGAAGTGAGGCAAGAGATAGCAATGCCTCTCTTCACTACCTTGGAGTGTGAGGATGTGTAGTGAAGAATACCTTTTTGGAACGTGGTGAGAATGACCAGCACAAGTGATCGGCGTGCAATGAGAGCAAAAGGTCTAAGAATTGCAACGCCCCTTCCTTAGGCTTCTCAAAAGTAAAGGTGAGCCCAAAACCGCACGTATGAAAAATGTCCATAATCGTAGTAACCAAATCTTGATCCGCAGTCTTTTTGTACAGTAAAAGAAAATCATCTACATATCTGAACACGTTGGTAACAGGTGTGGACTTAATAGCTAAGGCAATAGCACGGTCAATTCTAGCAAGAAAAATATCACTTAAGACTGGCGCGACACAAGACCCAATACACACCCCCGATTTTTGTAAAAATACCCCGTTTTGCCATCCGACGAATGTGGAATTTAAATAAAATTGCAGTAGTTCAAGAAAACTGTCTGTAGTCACCCCACTTGAGTTCCGGAAGGCAATTTCGTCTTGGGATTCAATGCACTCCCTGACTGAGCTAAGTAAAGGGTCATGAGGAAGGGAATAGAAAAGGTCTTGTACATCTACGCTAAATGCATTGTGATTGGAAAATGCATTTGTCTTTAAGGTTTGAACAACCGTTTCAGAATTCTTAACCAAAAAGGGTCCTCAATCCGCAAAACGGAGAGGTGTTTTTGGAGATAGGCCGACATTTGCCATTGCCACGTGTCGTTCTCAGTGACGATAGCTCGAAAAGGTCGAGGCTTCCTTGTGCGTTTGGTACCATAAATGACCTCAGGTGCAGTCCTTCAGCTATTTTTATGTTGGCAGCCAGCTGAGTCAACGACAAACTCTCAGCATAGTCTAGATGCTTGTTCTTTTATTGTACAAAAAGACTGCGGATCAAGATTTGGTTACTACGATTATGGACATTTTTCATACGTGCGGTTATGGGCTCACCTTTACTTTTGAGAAGCCTAAGGAAGTGGCGTTGCAATTCTTAGACCTTTGCTCTCATTGCTACGCCGATCACTTGTGCTGGTCATTCTCACCACGTTCCAAAAAGGTATTCTTCACTACACATCCTCACACTCCAAGGTAGTGAAGAGAGGCATTGCTATCTCTTGCCTCACTTCAGCCCTAAAAAAGTCGTGTTTCCATGCCATTCACCGGAGTTTCTTGGGCCAAATCGATAGACTAAAATCTTCAGGGTTCCCGAATCAGGTCTTAATTGAAGTGATAGGAACGCTGGTAAAGAATGTAAAAGGGGTGAAAAAACTAGGCGCCCCGTTGACAAAAACCGGGTGGTGGTTTTGCCATACCTACACAAAATATCACATAATCTAAAACAAGTGGCAAGTAGGTATGGTGTGCCCGTAGTACTATCAGCCCCTAAAAAAATGCGACAAATTTGTTCTAAGGTTCGTGAAAAAGCAGAAAAATTATCAAAAAACACGTGCCACAAAAAACATGCGCGGCCTTTTGTTACCTGTTCCTCGGGCGTTGTATATAGCATTCCTCTTTCATGTGGAAGATGCTATGTGGGACAGACGGGACGGTGTCTGAATGACCGTCTACGAGAGCACAAACTTTCTTTAACATCCACTGTAGGAGGTCACCTTTCGGTGCACTGTAAGACTTGTACGTGCACACCATCGTTAGAAAAAACATCAATCATTGGCCGCTTTAAAGAAAAACAAACGCGCGAGGTGCTCGAGGCGTTCACCATCTTGAGCCTGGCCGATCGCTGCGTTAGTCAGCCGTCGGTAGCTTTAAGCGAAAAAGAAGTTGCCTTCTTGCGAACATTTGACTGCGACTGAACTGTTTACCCCCTGGTGCCGTTGTCCCCTGTAAAATATTGTGCTTCATCTTTCTTTTCTTTACTTAATATACTAGAGTTGTGAGTGCGCGCTTGTCTGTGTTCTGTGTTCCTTCCCTGTTTGTCCTCGTCTCTTTGTGCGCGTTTTAACCATGTTCAACGTTTACCAACTCGCCCAGCTTACTACTCTTCTACCAGCGCTAGTACGGTGCGCAGCCGTTATCACTAAATCGCGACGGTCGAAGCTACGCTTATTCGTATATGCTTCCCTTCACGAAACGGCAGCTCTAGAGATACGAAGCGTGGCTAAACATCGCAGAAAGCTCGACAAACTCATGTATGAGAACGCCCAGTAGAAGAAAGTCGACGCACAAAGTAGGCGAGTGTAAACGTAGGACATAGTTAAGACGCACAGAGACTACAGAACGCAGACAGGCGCGCACTCACAACTCTGAGGCATATTAAGGTGCCGAAAGGAAAGATGAAGCAAGATTTATTCAGGGACAGCGGCACCGGGGAGTAACCAGTTCAGTCACCGTCAAGCGCCCGCAAGAAGACGACTTCGCCCTTCGCTTGAAGCAGCCGACCGGCTGACTAACGCAGCGATCGGCCAGGCTCAGGGTGGTGAACGCCTCGAGCACCTCGCGTAGATGTTTTTCTTTGAAAGCGCCCAATGATTGAGGTTTCCAACACTGAAGATAGTGCGCACGTACCGCTCTTACAGTGTTCCGAAAAGGTGGCCTCCTACAGATGAATGTTAACGAGAAGATTGCGATCTCGCAGACGATCACTGTCTAGGCACCGTCCCGTCTGCCCGACATAGCATCGTCCGACGGGAAAGTGGAAAGCTACAGGCCACCCGAGGTAGACAGGGGAACAAAAGGCCGCGCGTATTTTGTAGCACGTGCGCAATACAACTTGTCCGCTTTGGCGCGAACCTTAGAACAAATTTGTCGCATGTTTTAGGGCTATTAGAGTCGCCGCAGTACTTACCATACCTACTTGCCACTTGTTTTAGAATTATGGGATATTTCGTGTAGGTATGACGGAGCCACCGCCCAGTAGGGTCAACAGAGCGCTAGTTTCACCAGCTTTCACCTGTCTTTGCCAGCGTTCCTATCACTTGACATTAAGACCTGACTCGGAGACCCCTGAAGATTTTAGTCTATCTAGGATTCGGCCCAAGAAACTCCGCGTGAATGGCATGGAGACACGACTTTTATGGGGCTGGCGAGTGCAAGGAATAGCTTATGCCTCTCTTCACTACCTTGGAGTGAGAGGATGTGTAGTGAAAGAATACCATTTTCGGAACGGGCTGAGAATGACCAGCACAAGTGATCGGCGTGCAATTAGAGCAGAAGGTCTAAGAATTGCAACCCCTTCCTGGAAATATAAAAGTAGTGAATTCACACGTATGAAAATAATCCCATAATCATCAACCAAACAGTCGCACAGTAAAGGCAAACTTAGAACTGCGGGATATCGTTGACTCAGTTAACAAATAACCTCAAAAGCTGAGGATTCCTGGAAGATCTTTAGTGCCAAAAACTAGAAACCTGTCACTTCAGTATCGTCACTGAAGCGTAACAGCTATATCCGGCTTCTCCTCCAAAACGCCTCTCATTTACTTGATTGAGACGCATGATTGTTCAAACCTTAGAGACAAATGGAACCTGTCACAATGCATTTAGCGCTCAGATCCAGATTTTCTATTGCTATGCCGACCCTTGCTAGCTCGATCGAAGTGCGACAATCCCAGGACGAACTACTTCCCGGAGGCTCGAAGTCCCAGACGGTGCTCTTGAACGACTGCAATTCTCCAAATTCCCGCATTCGTCGGATGGCGCAAAACGGAATGACCCCTGGAAATCGGGAATATATTGGGTGTGTCGCGCCGGTCTTAGTGATATTTTTTTTTGCTAAATTGTTCGTACTATTACTTAGCTATTAAAGTCGCATTTTCAACGTGTTAGTATATGTAGATGATTTTCTTTTACTGTGAACTTTGCGAATCAGATTTGGTTACTACGGTATGGACATTTTGCCATTACCCATTTTTTGAACCGCATTTGAAGCCTGAAATGGCGTTACGATTCTTAGACCTTTTGCTATCATTACACGCCATTCTTATTGCTGGCTCTTCAAGAGCAAACTTCTTCACTACGCATCCTCACTCCAAGGTAGTGAGAGGCATTGCCTCTCTTGCCTCACTTCAGCCTAAAATAGGTGTTTCTTCACCCTTCTAGGCCAAATCGGGCAATCTTTCAGGGTTTGATCCGTCTTAATTGAAACAAGAACACTGGCAAAATGTAAAGGTGTGAAAAAACTAGGCGCCCCGTGTGGTATTTTATACACTGCAAAATATCACATAATCTAAGAGCAAGAGGCAAGTAAGTATGTGCCCGTAGTACTATCAGCCCCACTGTACCTAAATGCACGACAAATTATCAAAACACGCGCCTGCGCTATGCGCCTTCTCCCAATACCCATTCCTCAGGCGTTAATATATAACATTCCTCATACCCGGAAGATACTATAATGAGACGAACGGAACAGTATTCTGAATGACCATCACTACGGAGGCGCAAACTTTCTTTAACGTCACCTTTCAGTACTGTTCATTGTACGTGTACACCATCGTTAAGAAGAACATCAATCGATGGCCGCTTTAAAACAGAGCGCGCGGGTGCTCAGGCATTCATCTGGGCCGATCGCGCGTCAGTCAGCAAATCGGCCAGCACAAACTGAAATAAGTTGCCTTTCTGCAGACGACACGAACAATTTACCCCTGGTGCCGTTGGCTCCTAGGAAATCTTATTGCTCCTCTTTCTTTGTTTACTTGTATACTAGAGTTGTGAGTGCGCGCTTTATCATGTTCTGTGTTCCTTCTATTTATTCTCATCTCTTTAATGCGCGTTTTAACAATATTAGCATTTGTGTCTGTTACTCGGAAACTATTTGCTTTGCTGTAAGTGATAATTACTCATCACAATGCATTTGACTAGAGCTATCTTCAGAGCCAGATCGGGCTAGGCTGGACGATGGCACGGAATCGCTATTCTTTTAACGTCTAAGTTAGATTTTGTTAAGTAACATTCGTTGATCAATGTCTCGTCAAATACCTGCCAATCAGACTCGACCACGATCTGCCAACATCATGTTTCAATCATGATCACTGAAGAACGACATCTGCTAGCAATCAACCAACGAATGCAACTCTGCCTGTATCCAAGTACACTCTACACAGTTGCAGAGACTACAAGGTTAATGCACCTAAACATCCGCCGTCATCATTCATATTCAACATCTAACCCAACGATTTGTCGATACAAGAACATGGCAGATACTCTACGAACTGCAATCCCAGATGTCTATACGTCATTTAATGATTTCCGTCCTCAACGCTAGCGATAACGGGAAATTTTCTAATAGATTTAACGGAAAGTATAACCGCACCTTGAAGATGTTCTAACGTGGGCTATTACTTCAAGATGTTGATCACTGTCAACGTGTCGTCGCTCAGTGCAAGAACAGGTATGCCGCGAGCAGTACTTTTACATCCCCCTCACTCACCGACCATCTCTATGTTCGACGCGCCAGCGGCGACTTCTCGGCGTATTCTATGGAATACGCATGTTTCGATGCGCGAAGTCCGTTCCGCCGTATACAATGAGAACGCAGGGATTCGTAGACGGGAAATCTGGATGGCGCACAAGACGATTTAGTGAGCGAAGTACCTCGCGGGAGTTCCAAGTGAGGTTTTTCACAATTGCAGCTGTCGCTTGTGTACTTTTCGTGACATCTTGTTGTCGGGTCGCGGTGTTACTTTTTTCAGTAGGTTCGATAGATATAAAAACAACCGTTCTTCTGTCTCCAAGACTACGCAAATGTTTCCTCAGCAAATTTAAATCGGGAACATACGTTCCATTTATCGAACCCAAAGACGAAGTAACAAATGCTATTCTCCTTATCACCTACTAGAATATAGATTTTGAGCAAATAATTGATATGATGATTCTTTAAAAAACGTATGTATATAAAAAACTTTCGACACAAAAAGATATTCTGTTTAATTTAAACTGGCAATTAATAGGCTCAAATGCTTGCCTCGGTGTAATCATCCGCTCTTTAACCGAACACAATTTCATACTATGCAGGAAAAGGAAAACAACAAAGCAAGATAAATTGTGTTAATTATGTTAAATAATGCTATTCCTTTCACGAGTCCGCCTTCTGCTTTAGGCATCGTATATCCTTTCATATTCAATTTAAAAAATGCTAGCCACACATAAGATTTTTAATCAAAAAAACTCCGCGCGCGTACCCATTTCATTAAACAAAACCAAAATCAAGAAAGAAAATGACTCAAAATTAACAAATATAATGGCAGGAAAAGAACACTGTGATCACTTGCGATAGAGCACAGAAGACACTTGCATCGATAATTTATATTCTCAAACTGCTGAACACTTCATGTTGTTTGTGCGCAGTCTGGGAATGCAACTGCAAACTTTACTCGAAATGCATACGAAAAAATATGCAGAAACCCCTTCTACACTTTCTATAATATTGCTTATGCCTGCCCATTTACGTGAGTAAGTGATTTCTGCGGAGCTGAAACAATATGCGCACTGGTAGGGGGGGGCCAGTGCATGATGCATTTTATTCTCTTTTAATACGAATGTGAGAAATAGAAGGGACGTCAAATAAGAGCTAAGTCATGAATGATATGGTTTCCAGCTCAGAGTTCAATCAAATTGCTCGATAATTTTCTTACTCCCATGCTCAATGAGCAAATAAAATCTAAAGATAAAGATAAAAATAAATGTGGATGTGGTTAAACCATTGTTCAGGCTGTTTTCATTAACGATACAGTGGGAAGCGGCTTGTAGCCAGCCGGCCTGAAAACAACGCCGAGCCAAAAATTGTTCAGCCTGCCATTGGCATGCTCTCACAACAAAATATATCGCTACGCTATCGAGCTGCATTTTTCCGACTTAGCGGCGATTTCTTTGACAATTTTCTGGCTTTCAATTCTTAAATTCCTTACAATTCAGTATTTTAGGTTAGTACGCCTGAATAAAGACTTAGTTTTTCGTTCAACGACCTTCAGAAGCCCATATGTCCTCTGCGCATGGTAGCCCCTGCAACGCCTACTCCATGCATACATCTATCTTTGGGCGTTCTGGAAATTCGCACTTCTTCTGTTTGCAAACATCGCATGTAATACATGTACAACTCTTCGATGTTGCCGACACCAGGTCACCCGTCCCCGCGACAATATCTCGGCGCGCCTATCTGCGCGTGTCCGCCTTTTGTGTCGACTATTTTCAGTATTGTAATAGAGGCATAACAAAGCAATAATAGCTTTTCGATACAGGCAATGCCGTGAATGTTGATGGGCAGATGCGATGGCAGTTCGTATACATACTGAACGGACAACAATGAAATGCTCCATTGAAAATTAGCATACTCCTTCAACGTCACAATAGTATGAACAAAGAAATATTCAAATTTATTGTTTACTACATCAGCATGATATTGTCGCAGGTGACAAATGTGAGCGGGCTGGAAAACTGGACGTTAATGGGCTGGCAAACAGAGGAGAGGTTAGCGTCGCGAATTTTTTTATGTAGAAATCAACGTTGCTCGCCAAGCAGGTGACATGCGCAGTAGACACGGAATGAGACGCGGGCAGTGGGTATGGTTTGCGAATGCTGCCGCTGTAGTGGGAAGATTGCGAAGTGGCTCTGCGCCTCGTGTGTTGGAACAACAGCTCGGTGCATCCGACGCTCGGTGTTACTCTGGAAACGAACTCGGCATGATCGAAAGATACGCTCACTGATAAGCGTTTCATTCCGTGCCGGTGGGCTTCGCAGGTTGATTGGCGTAGAGAGCGCGGCGCGTAATTCGATAGCGCATCGTCGCTGGCAAGTTCTCCAGGCCTTGCAACGCGACATTTAAAGAACAGCAAGGCAAGGTGCCCACGCAGCCGACATCAGGCCAGACTAACGTAGACAACACAATGCTGCTCTGCCGCTGGCTGTCGCAAGCTGTCAGCTGCGCCAGCCCCCTTTAGAGAACGTACTTGAATGCAGCGCGGAAACAACGCAATGCAGAAGAACGGCCATTTGGAAGGCATAAAGTCCGCAATCCTATCGGGAAGCGCAAGTCGATTTGAGTCGGGCGTCGTGAACCGCCTCGGGTCGTGGTGATAGCGTTGCATCGCGCCGCTTGTTCAGCGGATCTCCCGGGCATCGAAGAATTGCGTTGTCCAAAGTAGCGCTTTAGCTTGTCGCTGAAGTACGACATCGCATCAGTATTTGCCCGCGGTCCCCGGGCAGGGAGACGTCTGGACGACGATTGGTTGGCATTGTTACGTTCCTGGGATCGGACTTCGAGCGGCCTATCCGACTATTCTGCTTGTTGAGCAACCGCCTGGGCGTCGTCGCTTCCGTCGCCGAGCTGGCTCGGGTAACGGCGAGACGTCAGGCAATCGTGGTCATCTTGCGACCGGCTCACCGAAGCTGGAATGGTGCTGGCTTTACCAGTGGTATCGCTAGGCCGCTGCGTTGACGGCGAACGCCGGGACTTCGTCCCGCATATTCCGCGTCAGCCTACATCGCGCCGCAATCGCGTGGAGCACATTCTTAGGATTTCCGTCAGCTCACAATCTGAGTATATGGTACGTTAATCGGTTCGCTGTGGTGTCGGCCTGGACGGGATATCGTCAGCGATCTGTAACCAGAACTTCAGGGCAGTTCCCACGAAGGTTTTCAAAACTGGCGACGCACTCCACAGCGGTCTCGAATGAAGGGCTGTTTCGTTCCGCATGATATAATCTGTTGGAACCGGCATCAGCCGGTTCCCCTACGTTGACGACGAAAATTATCTATTCCGACGACTGGAAGTGCCGATCGGGTCGCAGGATTCTGACGGCTCGTCAGTGATTTTCTGCAATATGCGTATTTCATTTGGCCAGTAGTACGCTGCCCGTCCTGACGGCGATCCTGCTGTAACCAGATGCAGATTTGTATGGCGGATAGAGCTGGAAAGTTGTGAAACGGCCACTCTGTTGTTGTTGACGAGTTCAGTTGCCGTATGGGTAGGCAGGGTCATGAAACGCGGAGACGTATAAAACTGTCCTCTTGGTCTTGTGGTGCTCTGATTGGGGTCGTGGGAGGCGGCCATTCCGCTGACGTCAATAGCGCCGGAGAGTCATCGTCAGCCGCCGGGCCGCTACCGTGTTTCTGGCGTGATTTAACACTTGGCTGTCCTTAATCGAACTCAATGAGCTCCACCCGGCGGTCACTCAGATTGGCGAGCTGTAAGGAACGAATGGTGTTTGGGACCACTTTGCCATGAATATGGTAGGTACTATTGTTAGCAAACGACAGCGGGTGATCCTTTTAATGACTGATATTTTCTCCGCGTGCGACGCGTAGTCGCTCTTCAATCCTGTTTTGTAGTGCCGCCAAGCCAGTGTTACCGGCATATGGGGAACTACTATTTCAGCTAACAGGCGGCCAGAGTGATCGTCTGGAGTCTTCCGTGTGAGCTCATCGAATGACCGCTGATACTCTTCCGCTCAAGCTTTACGGCATCGCTTGTCGAAGTGCGCTGTGCGCACAACTGGCGATGTCTCGAACGCACCGCTAAATAGGCACGCCAGTCAAAGAATCTTCTCACGGCATCTTATCGAAATTTGTTTAAATATTACAGACAATTCAACGGTGAAATGCTCACGCCAGTTGAAATATCTATAAGGCAATCTGCAACCTGAAGAAAGGCGTGTTAGCATTTGGTTGCCGAAAACAAAGACAGCTGACTATCAACTGGATTATTAATAGGGCATAAGGAAGAGAGTCGGCGGCAGCACCTGAAATTGACGATATTTCCTCGGGAAGATAGAGGATTTTAGTTCCAAGACAAATCACTCCTTAAAATATTTAGACGTTAATGATTTTTTAATCTTTTATTCCTCCGATTTAAAACGCTACATTATAGCTATTCCGTGCGCTAAGATTCATATGGGCGACTCCGCAGAGTCAGAGTGGTACAGATCGCTGATATTGAAAGACATCATTTTAGAGCATCCGGGGCCTGCTAAGCCTACAGTCAGCATTCAGACTCGTAAGCGGTATGGCAAATAGATCATTAGTGTTCACGCAATGGGCGTTATTTCACTTCCCAATTCAAGGTTAGGGATTCAGAATACTAGACTACTAATTTTTTTTTCATCGGCGAAATGCGATAATCTAATGAGAATTCGTAGGGTAGTTCCAATTCATTGTTGGAAAATTTCGTTAGAAAACCAAAGTTTCAGTTATTCCCTTTAATCTTTACCGAGATTTCGGGAAACAAATCGTGTCCATATATGGGTGAATGTTGTTTTTTCGGCACTACTTGGAGCATGGGAAGGAAAAAGATTTGTGTCAGCATAATATGCAGTTTATACATTCACTATTCTTGTGGGCGCTCATATATCGGCCATTACAGCAGTACTTAAACATCGCCTCAAGCAGTCCGAAAAACACCATATGTAATCATTCCAGATTAGAGTATTACTCAAAAGTACCATTATAATATATGGCAACACCGCGACCATCATGTCGAGAATGGTGAAACATGCAACATCACCGCTGGCACTTCATGAGCCAATCTTCTCTACTGGAGAATTTAAGAAACGCTCAGGGAAGAAGAAGAAAACGCTCTACAACCGAATGAAAAAAGAAGGCGGCATTATACGGGCGCTTGCGCCATTTCATCGTCTATCTTTGTATGTTCTATAAACAAAGCGGTGCAATAGGCGCTTGTCATGTGTTTTCTTTAAATGTTCTTATCTCATTAATCCTCAACGTAATATCTATCCTTATCTCAAAATAAATTGAGATTCAGAAATGGTAATATGACATTCTTAGTAACATAGACATATATTTCTTTACGGTATTTAATACATTATGGGGTAATTTATTTTGAAATTATTACACAGCATTATTTTACACCACTACTGAAATCGAACGCGCCAAACCCCAAACGCTGAAGCTACACATAGAAGAAAATTTTGATAATAAAATACTCTACTTACTAGGCGAAAGATAAACTCCTTATAGTATGTATTTTATTATAACGTAGTACTTTGATTATTTTACAGCCTCATTTATTCCAGGACAACAAGAATGTACATGCGTAAGTATCGTTTATTCAGTATGAAGCAGTCTTCTGTAATCTACTGAAGTAGTAAACTCAGTAAACGAACGCACGTAAAGGCGAAAGTAACGAAAATACTTAGGCTGAAACTGATTTCTTGGCATAACTGTATTGAGTCTGTGCCATTATTTGAATACAGAACGCTTCTGCTATTCGATCCGTCTAGAACAAATGAGAACTTCGGCTCTCGTACCAGCAAAATCCTGGAAAACAGCATTAATCATTTGCCAGCATATTTTGCTCTTTAAATGCCATGTAACTGACTTTATGACATAGATCCAAATAAAAGTGGTATTTCTCTCATAAAGAGCGCTAAAAGGCAGGAACCTCTGTTTAAGCAACTGAAATATATACGACAGATATAAATTCGCTGAATATAACACAACAACCCGTAACAATACAAATTTGTACAATGTTGACTCATATTGAGATTAAGTATATACTGAACTAAGAAATTAACTGTTAAGTTCTTGGATTGAATATATTTTCAACTAGAAATTGAAATAATTTCAATATTTAGACTGAATCTCCTGAAGCAATATATTCGTACTTGCACTACAGATAATATGATATTAAAATATTTCATTCCATAATACTTTAGCCTAAATTTACGTTAGGAAAATCATTTAAATTAAGGAACGATGTTTAATCTGTTTCTGTTTATTGCACCTCTTCGGACTGCGTGAGATAATTTTGTGACTATACTAAACGAATGAAAAGGCATCGCATGGCCTAAAATTTCATTTGTGCATTTGATTTTTCTACTATGAACACGCTTGCAAGTTTGAGTGTTTTCTTATTTTACTTTTATATTTTTACAGAATATCTCAGATATCTCATATATAAGAAACGCTCGGGAGATTGGGTGATTTTACATTTTATTATTATTCTTGTTTTATTGTTTCAAATTTTTAATTGTGTCTCGAAACGATATGACTGGGAAGTTATTTATTATCCGCAAGTAACTAGTTTATTCATCTCGCTAAATGTGTGATTTTGCTTTTCATTTTCTTCCCTGTAACCGCTCTCCGCAGTATGATCTTTTTATATGGCAGATTGTAAGTTTGAACTATATAATTGTCTCAAGCAAAACCGTCGACTGGCAGAGCTAAACACATTGATATCAGAATCGATAATTTAGGCTGAAATAAATCAATTTAAATGAAAGACAGACTGCCGGAACCGTCGTATCACAGTCATGGAGCTCCGGCACCCTCTAAAAAAGTTTGGATTTCGCGAGGATCAATTAAAATCCACGATGCTGAGATTAGCTGAATATTAATATTTACCCAATAGAACAGCAATTAGTGCCCTGAACTCTACGTAGCTACAGCGTGAGCCTTCATTCGTATTCTTACGAATTTTAATGAAGCTGCGACAAATGAGCCGTGGTAGCTGTTTCTCGCATGGTCAATTTCCCCCACTAAATTGAAGAAATTCACGTATCCAACATAGTCAATTAAATTTGGCAAAATAGGAACTGGAGACACTATGTCACGTGACTTCACACAAAATCAGTTTCCCGCTAAATTCAACGGAAACGGCGTCACGTATTCTCCGCATATTCGTGGATGAAAGGCCAGGGTTCCTTCAGTATCTATCAATACAATCTAATGGGCAACACCCTACGCGTACCATCGCAGCCGAATACCAGGAGACCAAGGAGATTACAGTTGAATGTAAAGGCACAAAGCGGATGTGAAGCGGCCGATATTCGATTTTAATAGATCACGTGTTCGTTGGCAACCGTGGACAATTCGTTGTGCCGCAGATATTGCCCAGCCTCGGCGGCGAGCTGAGTCAACGAGTTGGCTACTCCGCCTGAGATTGACTAGGTGGCAACACGATCATGTGTATATTTTATTTCATTGCTGCCATATGAAGTTTGGATGTAACTAGACCTGCTTGCCGATAGTACAGTACCCGTAGTTCTTTCGGCTTTAATCATGTTGTCGAAATGTCCTAATATTAATCGAGGTTGACGCCAGAGCACGCTGTGAATCCAGCCATAATTGTTCACCTGATCTCTATAGTTTTATGATAGTATACATTAGATAGACGGGGAGACGCGTCAGCACTGATCGGAAAGGGTACTCACTCGCTACGGTAATGCATGTCTGGGCATCTTGCGTCGCACTGGGATAGATCTGTGTTCCGCCGCGTAATTTATCGCGTACAGAAGTAAGGCGGCAGATAAAGAAGGCATTTCATCGCGAATTTTCGATGCCGATGTACCGTACTATTAAGGCCAAAATGTCGCGAAAATATGACTTTTAACCTCATTCTGCGTTAACAAGATTTTTCTCTCGCATGGTGCTTAAGACCGGCCACTCACACTTTAACGTGATCAGCAATCGAAAATAAATAATTTCAACTCAATCTCAACAGAGCATGAGAACTATTGGTACTTTTGCAATTGAAAAAACAGCGCGAAACATGAAATAGCGCAACACCGCTAACTATCAACAAATGTAAGCACGCGCTACTCACAGCATAACGAGCGAACGAAACAACGACCTTTAATATCGACACACACTGACACACTCTAAAGACATCGCCACTCACCAGGAATTTCGACAGCCCCCGCATGCTCATTTACAAAGTGAAAAGTCACGGCAAGGCAGGTCGCACTCGCGGCCTGAAAAGTATTGAAACACTCTAAATTAAATACCTTAATAAAACAGTCATTCAAATACCTGTCTATAAAATCAGCAGAACCCATCCTTTGGGAATGATTATCTACGTTAATGCGAATAGCATCAAACAGTGCGGAGTTATGCGCGTTCGTCAGGTGGCCGGCACACTCTAGATACGCCAGCCCACTCTTGAGGCGATTCTAAATTTGTTGACACTTTCACAGCCCTGCGCACGATCTCCGCAGCCCAGCACGTGCGTTTGTGTCACTTAGGAAGGCGAGCAAAGCACGCGCCATACGCACAAACACTCAAAATGGTACCGACCAGACTTTCTGGCGTCTCAGCTAGTCTCAACCAACGGTACTCTAAACGGTTGTTTATATCTTTACCATAGGACGCGCTTTACAGCGCTGTCACAGCTACCGGTGCGCGCGCGTTCCATGCACGAGGGCTCATTCCGCTCTCGTGAGGCTGAGCACAGCCGCTACATCACCCTCTCCCGAGCGCGGGAGAGGGTGAGCTAGCGGCCGTGCTCGGCCTCACGAGACGGAATGAGCCCTCGTGCATGGAACGCGCGCGCACCGGTAGCTGTGACAGCGCTGTAAACGCGTCATATGGTAAGATATAAACAACCGTTTAGAGATGCGTTGAATGACTGCCTTCATAGCTCTGTGGTTAGCGCGTCTGCCTGCTGATCAAAGGGTCAACGGTTCGAATCCCAGCCGGCGCCGGTCTTTTTTATTTATTTATCGACCCGCGGCGTAAGAGGTTAGATAGCCAGATAGATAGATAGATAGATAGATACATAGACGAAAAGTGCGTGAAGTATCCAAGAATGCTATTCGCATTAAAAACATTTCTTATCTAACAGTGCACACATAACTCTATGATACGTTATAGCGCTGTGAAACTACTGATCAAATGATTACGTTTTCGCTAATGCCGTCAGGATTAGTTTGACTGACAATAAAGAGTGCGCCAGCATCGATCACTGATGCACTATGAATGCAGACAGCGTCTGTTTTATTAAACTGTGCGTGTTCTCTCGCGCTGACTGTTTACGCCTGCCTGTTGCGGCAATGCGGAAAAACTACGCATCCGCAGAACAGACGCCATTCTGGGCGTTAACAGTGCATTTTGGCTCTGCACTGCAGCTCTTTATCGGCGCAATCCTGGTACGGCACAGCGAAAAACAATGCAAATTCATGTGACGACAGGGCGCAATAAAATTATCAGTGAGCCGTATGTCGATGTATTAGATAAAGTGTTATTTTAGGATAGTAAATTTGGCGATGTTTTTGTATCGTTTGTAAATCACCCGTTTTTCTAATAGGCTTTCAGTTGAAGTCCCTAGATGAGCTTCTACCGCAACTGAATTTTCTCATGGAAACTTTCAGCGAGTCCCACAGATGAGCTACGAATTCTTTGCGGCGCCATTTCAACAACAAGTTGAAGAATGACGTTTAATGATAATGATTCATTTTGTTCCGGCGATAATGCGTTAATCATTTAGATTGGTCGTCGATACTAATGAAATTATCGGGAGACTATCGCGAGTTCGCAGTATCGCCTGTCCCGCTCGCTCATCCGATCATGAACCTACTAACACTTGTATTTTTTTGCTCTTAATTCCTGGAAAATGACGCATTTGGCTTATCATTCCTCATAATCTATGGACAGGTATTACAACGTTGAAATCAATGGAGGAGAGGGTAGCCTTGGAAGGCGCAGCAATGCCTGGAGTTTACCCAGCGCGACAAGAACTCGCGTAACAGCAAGTAAAGGGCAATTTTAAGGCCTAGCTGAGATAAACAACACGACGAGAAAACTGCTACACCAGACATATCATGTGCACCTTCGGAGATGTGATTTTCACTTTGCTGTTTTCTCAGAGCGATTGAATTTTAGTAACAAGACTAGTAAGCTCTCATAGTATTGTAACTATGATCAACACAACGCATATTTAAAGTTGGAACAAATAATAATTGAGAATAGTATAGTGCTGTGAATACCGAAAACCGTAAAATCTGAGGCAGAAGAAGGCGCATAGCCGTCTCTGCGTGTGTACTTTTACGCTTGTGTCCCTTTCATGTCTTAATTTTTAGACCGCAGCCTTGGCGCCACGTTTCCAGCGAATGGCGTCATATCGCCATCGGCATCGGCAACACAAT
>JAZHYW010060316.1:0-23941 GCA_037355805.1 Ixodes ricinus | reverse complement strand
TAAAACATGTCATTTTTGCTTTATGTAGTAATTAACATATACTTTGTGTCACTTAGCAAGTGAGGGAGATGCGGTTTCTTGCGCAGTGCGAGATTTCGTTGAGCAGCGCCGATGATGTGTTTTGGGAATGTAACAGTGATGACGGAACGACAGCACCAATACGGATGAAAGCGGAGTGAGATTGGCTGGGAGGAGTTACAGTTGTCTCGCATCCAACTTGGAGCTTCCTAACTTGGAAAACACTTTGGGATCTCGTGCTCACAGGTGCAGCTAGAGCATGCCGGAAGTCATTGAGCACGCGGTGGAAGCTAGGCGTTTGAAAGAGGCACCCTGTAGTTCCCCCATATTCGCCGTACAAGACTATGCCCCTAAAGCATGATTTATTTTTTCTAATTTTTCGACATGCGGTGTGAGGGGTCGACCTACAATCTAGTCGACTTACAATCGTGTAAATACGCTAACTTCTCGCCAGTGTTTTATTTGGCTAACGGGGGCAGCCGCAGCATTATATAGTACAAGAAAGTAATTGCTGATGAGTCGTTTTTGTTTTCAGGATTAACAGCCGTTGGCTTTGTCCATGAGGCCCTTTCACGCACTTACGTTGGCTTAAGACCGAGTTCTAGTGATCTCTTACGACTAGAGAACACACTTGCACGCTGGAGGTGTCTGTCAGGTGACCTTGGTACTGCATTTTACTAGAGCGAAAGCTTAGCGGTCTTTGCGAGATCGCAATAGACATGATGACGAAAATAATCCCTGGAGAAGGGGAACAAGAGGGTCAAAGACATCTCCAAACACAGCTATGTGACTGGTGCGCGACCAAAAAATCCGCCTGGTCCTGTTATCGAACCCGGGACCTCTTACAGCCCCGGATGTAAGTGCAGTGTCAAAGGTGGTACTGTCACGTTCGCCCGGCACAGCACGCGAAATAATGAGGCGAGACGACGATAACGAGAAGAAAAAAATATATATACATGTATTTACCAGAACTTATAAGAAAGAAAGAAGAAAGAAATATTTGGTAATATTCAAGGTATAGCTCACAAAGAAAAACAAACAAACAAAGGAACACCAGGACGAGTGTCACGTTCGGTCCCTTCCAAAATCCCGAGTCTCCGTTGTCAAGTCACTCACGACTCTTTGATCGGACGGTGCCTCGATGGGTCCTGTCCTGGACGATGTCTGGTCCGTAGCGCCGACCGAATCTCGGAGCGTAGCCGGTTACGGGCAGGGTCGGTTTCGGAGCGTAGCCGAAATCGTTCCCCGGGTCTTGCGGAGCTCGTCCCAACACGTCCGCCCTCGCTGGCTCTCGGGTAGTCGTCCTCCTCTTCCTTTTCCTTCACCTTCCTTGTCACAAAAAAAATCGCCGATATCCACTTCTTTCTCTTCTCCGGTTCTCACACGTGACAATACCCCCCTACTTTAAGAAGTACATTGTTGAACTTCTTCATCCTTGGACTCGAAAAAACAACATCTTGAAGGTCCGCGCTTCTTTAACTTTGTTGCTATTCCCATCCTCCTCTTCGACGTTTGCGCCGCACTCACACAGGCTCTCGGCACTGACGTTCGGGAAGAACCACGCGCTCATTTTCAAAGCACTCGTGTGTCAACACTTATCTACACTCTTTAACCTATCTTAGAGTCACACTGTTTCGTCACTTCACGCTCGCGCACCAAACACCACAAACTTTTTATGGGGTCAATAAAAAAAATCGAGTCACTTGACCTCACATTACCTCACCCATTCCCAAACAAAAAATAACCAACAACACATCTAATCGACCCACTGCGTTCGGGTGTACACTCGTACCTCTCCTCGACCTTGTCGATGTCGCGTTCCGTGCGCCTGCAGGTATAAACTAGGATTCCCACAAACCAAATGTGCAAAACGCTTCAACAGTTCAAACTTGAATCTAAACTATGCATTGACATCAGGTAAATAGATGCTTATACGCCAAAAAATAATACCCCGTTCTGAATTCCTCCACAAACTAAAAGCAGCCTTTGCGAGGAACGTACAAAAGATGAAGCTTACGACACAAAAAAACAACAGCTGTACGTTCATCGTCTCTGACAATACAGGTATACTCGGCACCTCTATCCACCAAGTCTGGGTCTGCGTGCTTGCCAATCCCACGTGGGCTCTTCTGTCATCTTAGGGCTACAAGAAACAGGATAGCTCCTTCTTTGCTCTTCCCTGTTTTCAGAGCAATGATCGCCTTGTTCCTTTTGGGTCTCCTTTGTTAGGCTCTCCCTTGGCTTTGCCCTTCCCTTTAAGCCCTTACTCTTTTTGGTACGTGGATACCTTCGGCCGCGATCGCTAGTTATGGCAACTGGTCTCATCTGAGCTGATCTGTACTTGTCCTCATCGTCGTCGAACGGTTTTCGACTTTTCTGCCGCGTTTGGCATTGTCTTCTACGAGGACACAACTTTACACCTCTAGCCTTCAACTTGACTTTTCGCCGTTTAGCACCCAATTGACCTTCCTTTTCGCGGGAGTCTCTTGTGCCACTGCCGGCCACTACATTCGAATTCCTAGGCACAATGCCTTCACACACGGTTGTCTTAACATCTAGAATCACGCCTATGACTTCACTTGTCTGACTTGTCACTGACATTTTTGGTGTGACCGAGTGCAGACCCGTACAAGCCTCGTGAGCACTTCCATGGTTGTTATCACGGAGTGATTCATTTCTGCTGGTCAGCTGCTGTATCAACTCGCTTCTTTTCGCTGTCTCCACCGCGTTGATGACTGACACTGGCTCCTCGTCGCGTGGTAACGGGCTTTGTGTCGCCGCTTGAAATTGTTCAAAGGGGCTACCCTGACTTTTTCCCGCGACTCCGTCTCGCTTCGGATCCCCGCTCTCTTCAGTCAACGCCTGCGTCGTCGCGGTTTTAACCATTCGTTTCTCCTCGTCATCATTCCACTCTGGATCAGGATCGTTAACTCCTCGGACCATCGGCACGTTCCCAAGCACTAGGTCGTACAAGGGATTGCTTACGCATTTCGCTACTACACTTCCAGAGAAATACGGCGTCCTCACCACAATTACCGCCTCCGGTAGATACCTCACTGTCCTGTCCAGGAGAAACACCGGACTCGATGCTCCGGTCATCGCTTCAGGAGCAACCAATTCTTTTCGGACGACGACAGTGTTGCATCCTGTGTCCCTCAAGACCGTTATCCTCTTTTCACCTAGACGTCCCTCTACTACTGGCATATTTTCTACCAGGAACTTCGGCGCTCGTCCCACCGCCGCGTTGACCACCGGGATCTTGACGCCATTCTCCAGCGTAATGTAACCTGCATTGATCTCGACCGCCGACTCGTCGCGTTGTTCCATCCACAGGCAGGACGCCTGGGGTCGGTCGTTCGGTCTCGCCCCGCAATTACTAGCTCGGTGTCCGGTTTTGCCACAATGCCAACAGGTCACCATCCTGGACGTGGGCGGTTGGCTGCGGCAATTCTCCGCCTTGTGGCCAGCTTTGTTGCAGAGGAAGCACCGTACGTTCTTCCTACCCTCACCACTCACCACTTTGTCCGTAAACGTCGTACTCGGCTTCTTTGTCAGCTCATCAGTCTTCGTTTTGCTTGCACCGGTCTGAGTCTGGGCTTCCAGGAATAGGTCGGCTTTGGAAGCTACCTCATCCAAAGTTTGGCAGTCTCGTTCCCGAAGAAACACTGACAAACGGTTAGAGCACGTCATCAGAAACTGCTCAACCAGTACTCTGTCCCGGAGAGCCTCATACGTCCGTTCTGCGCCTGCTATTTCAATCCATCGGTCGAAATATCCTGCTAGCCGGGCGGCAAACTGTCTTCTGGTTTCCCCCTCTTCGGGTTTTGCCTCTCGAAACCGTTCTCTATACCCCTCCTTGGTGTAACGATGGATGGATGGATGGATGGATGAATACGGCTGAGCCCTTTGGATCGGGCGGTAGCTTACGCCACCTAGCCAATTTGTCTTACCATTTAAGCTTAGAATATTTAAATGTGAAAACTATATACACTCCGCACTGAACAGAAAGTGAGGCTATAAAACCTTCTTGCCAATCAAAGTTAACAAGAAAATACCTAGTTTTCTCGTGCTTTCTGCCACCATTCACTTAATCTTTGCTTGGTAATCTCTACTGTCTTGTAATCCACTTTTCCTTCGCTGTCTCTAAAACCCAATGACGATTCTATTACAATCTATGTTGTCTTCGGTAGGCACAGGGCGAAGCCCTTTACAGCAGAGTATCAAGTGCTGCAGCCGTCTCGTCCACGCTCTCCACAAGCAGCGCACACTGTATCCATTTCCTGGCACTTCGCTCTGTATGTTCTGGTTCGCAAAACACCTGCCCTTGCCTCAAGCAACAATGACTTCCCCTAGAATTATCATAAATGCTTTCTTTGGCAATAACTGTTTCGTTTAATCTATAGCTTTCAGAGCCCTCTTTGTCTGCATTCCCTCTAGCCACCGATCTTTTCTGTGGCCTTCAACTTCCTTCTTAATGGAGACCTGCTCTTACGTAACCCCACTATAGCCTAAAAACTTTCCTCTTAATTTCCTAGTGCGCTGTCTCCACTTTGATGTTTATACTCCTCATGTATAAACAAGCTGAAAACTCTTCGTGCCCATTGCTCCCATCCATTTGCCTCAACCGATCCTCAAATTCTATCTTGCTCGCAGCTTCCCTGCCCTCAAATGACGCCCATCCCATGTCCCCTGCACTCCCTGGTTTGGCGTTTCGTGTGCCGCCCAAAGCCAGGCCTACCTACTCCGCGCTGCTTTTTTCTAGTCTTGCATGCACTTCGATTTCATGCGATTAGCACTTCACGAACAAAGATGGCGCTGCATCAGCGCCATCTTTGTTCGTGAGCATCCAGCGCGTCTTCCGGGGATAGGCGGCCAACTACAGTTAACACTTCGCCAGTCAAGCATAAACTCAACGTGGATGCCCATTTTTCCTGGGGCCACCCAAGTCCCGTCGCTGTGCGTTCAAATCTCGTGAGATACGCATGCAAGTCATCTCTACCTTTTTTAAATTGCGGAATAAATTTGTGCGGGCTGAAGTGGTGCCCCGGAGCGCTTGTCGCACCTTCGCCAGCACCCCGACTTCTTTCGTGACCGTTTACAGCGCCTTCTTGTACTGCTAGCTTAAGCTGCAATATTTCTCGCTCCTTGTATAACCTGGCGCATTCAGCCTCGCGCTCTTGTCTTGCCAGTTGCTCTATCCTCCCTCATGGCAGCTCTTTCTTCCTCTACCCACTTCTTTAGTTGGGCACCAACGTAGCCTAACTTTTCCCCCGCCACAATTAATCTCTCGGCGTCCATATCGTTTCTGCACGGCTGCACCAATCGCGTGCGTCCCGGCCGACGTGATCAAGTTAAGGGCATCCTGGCAGGCTCGCCATATTGTCACGTTCACCCGGCACAGCACGCGAAATAATGGGGCGAGACGACGATAACGAGAGCAATATATATATATATATATATATATATATATATATATATATATATATATATATATATATATATATATATATATATATATATATATATATATATATATATATATATATATATATATATGTATGTAATATATATATATATATATATGTATTTATTTATTTATTAGTATAGTTATGAGAAAGAAGAAAAAATTGGTAATATTCAGGTATACTTAAAAAGAAAAAAACAACAACAAAGGAACACAGGACGAGTGTCACGTTCGGCCCTTCCAAAATCCCGAGTCTCCGTTGTCAAGTCATTCACGGCTGTTTGATCGGACGGTGCCTCGATGGGTCCTGTCCTGGACGATGTCTGGTCCGTAGCGCACGACCGAATCTCGGAGCGTAGCCGGTTACGGGTAGGGTCGGTTTCGGAGCGTAGCCGAAATCGTTCCCCGGGTCTTGCGGAGCTCTTCCAAACACGTCCGCCCTCGCTGTCTGTCAGGTAGTCGTCCTTTTCTTTCTTTTTTCTTCCCCTTCCTCGTCACAAAAATTGCAGATATCCTCTTCTTTCTCTTCTCCGGTTTTCACACGTGACGGGTACACACAGAGAACATTGCTTTTCTGTTTTATTTCAAAGACTTGCTTGGGATGTAGAGTGAATATTTGATTCAAGAGATTTTTTTCAGCAACGTCCCCATCTTTTTAATTTTTTTATTCTTTTTAACTTGTTGAGAAATGTTTTATTGGATGGTGTTAGACAAACTAAGTAGTTTCACTGTGAGCTTGGGGATTTTGAAATGCTTAGATAGGGCGGAAATCAATTTTCTGCTTTTTCTGGGAAATGTGAATTTTGTGTTCGTATATTGTTTGGTTCATTGATAAATCTTTTTTTCTTAAGTTGTTGAACTCTAATACTTCCGCTACTGTACATTGCTTCTTGCTAGAAAATGCAGCCAAATGTAAAAACTACTGTTAAAGTGTCCATGAAAAAAGTATGACAAGTAAAAAAGTATTTGTATTTGTACCGTTAGAGCAGATTAAAGTATAACCCCACCCCAACTCCATTTAAGAATTACGATTTCCTCAAATCGAGAACATGAAGTAAAAGGCGAACTCTAATACAGAGTTTGGCCGTATGAATACTGGTCCTGTTAGTTTTACTTGTGCATTTTCTTTCTGAGCACTCCTGTTACCATTTCTTTTGCTACAATATGCCTTTGGTGTCCGTGTCAGTCTGCCATGTTTGGGGTGTTAAAAAACGGTCAAATGTTTACATGGCACCGAGCGACAGTGCCTTCAATTTCTTCTCTGTCTCAAACTTGCAGGTCGACTCTGGCAACCATTGCAAGATGGAGCAAAAGGCACATTGCTGCTTTGCAGACAGAGTCCTTCCTGCTGACCAACTCAACTTTCGGGAGCATGCATTTTCTGTGCAGTGTTCTTGCTTACACCAGTCCAGCATCATCGAAGTCAAATAGTGTCCCCTATTGCATCAAATGGATCCCCTCGATGTAGATGAGCACAAGCAATCGACCTACGTGATAGCAATTCATCACCGCTCCATTTGTGCAAACAAAACCAGTGTGATGTGGTTGTCTTGAAACGCTTGCTCTTGCCTGGTGTTTGAAACTACAAGATGTCAGTAATTGTGCCTCGTTCTCTGGAAGCAGTGCTTGCATACTTAAGTAGTGTGTGATTTTTCATTGATGGACAGTGACATTGACTCTAGTGACATTTTGTGGAACATTATTACAACAGATGGACATCGCTGACTACATGGTACTTTCACTGCAGCCTTATATTTCATAGCAATTCCGAGGCCCAGAAATTAGCCCCGCTTATTGTTGCTTACGTCTATTAGGATGTGAGATGAACTGCTTCAATGAAGGATAAAGTACACATAACATTTTCTGCATGAATGGACTATGCTTATCAATTTTTCGTCAACTAAAAGTGTGATATCACATGAATGTAATAACAGCCTTTCTTAATACTTTAATTGTTCTTTGCCAAGTTTATTCTCTTTGTTCTGAAAGGAACAGGTGTCGAGATGCTCGTTTTGAGTGTGCTACTTTCTGCTGAAGGCAGTGCAGACTTGCCAAGCTTGTCTAACGTTTTCGCCTTGGCATTGGACTTTCGTTGTCTTATACTTTCCTTGTCTTGTTTCTCTGATCTCCCAACAGTGCTGGCCGAAGCAGCCTTCCAGGACGATGGGGACAGCGAGAGCGACTCCTCTTCCCCTACAGGACGAACTGGTTGAGTCGCAACCCACGATGCGGCCACGACATGAGGGCATGTACCACTGCAAGTTCTGCCCTTACTCCAGTCGTCATCTTTGTCAATGTCACCAGGCACGAAAGGACACACACAGGAGAGAAGCCTTTCCGCTGCTCTGTCTGCGAGAAAGCGTTTGCTGTATGCGGTGACTTACGGATTCACATGAGGACTCACACGGGGGAGAAACCATTCCGTTGCGAGGTTTGCCAGAAGGCGTATCGCCAGAAGTCATCACCTGATGATTCACAAAAGAGTACACACGGGCGAAAGACCGTACCAGTGTGGCACCTGTGAGAAAGAATTTTCACAGAAATCCAACTTGTTGTAGTCACGAGAGAACCCACAGTGGGGAGCGGCCTTACAAGTGTGAAGCCTGTGGGAACATGTTTAAACAGGCATGGCCATTTAAGTAGCCATCGGAAAAGAGCGCACAAGTGAGGGTTCTGGTTCATGCAATATCTGGAGGTATGAAAGGACTCTTTCATGTTTTAGTGTGCACTTCACTGCCTGTCTGTTGTTTGTTCAAACGAAGTTGAGAAAAAGAGGCATATTTATCAGTTCTAAACATTATCAGTTGCAATGGGGCGACAGCAGCATGTAGATTTTTTTGTTTAATACAGTTTAGCAACTTTTAACTTCAGGTCGTTTTTGTTTTAGGACGATGAACGAGCTGCTTGTTCATTTTGAGTGGATGAGGATCAGGGTGTCTGAATCCTAGGTATAGATATTTGTAATGACATTTTAAAAATGTGATTCCTTTGAAGTTCTCTGGATTTCCATGCATTTTAACCTAGTTTCTTTCACATTGCTCCAGTTTGAATTGTGTTCCTGAGGTTGTAAAAAGAAATGTGTCAGTTACTGCAATTCTCAATTCTTTTGTGGATTCAGTGAATCGCAAATAAACTACTTTCCCCCCACAAGGGATTGCCTTACCACCCTTTTACGAGCTATGCCAAGTAGGCTTTGGTTTCAGCCTTCCTTGCACTTGATCTTAGACAGATGACAATAGGAGTGTTCTTCGGTGATGTCACGGCTGAACCATTTGCGTCAAATTCTGAAAAAGTCCTTGTTCTGCTACAATTTGCAAGAAGTTTTGGAATTTGCATCCACATGTTTTTATGTTTAATTTCTTCTTTGCATTTGCATCATTCTAAAGATGAAACAAACTACATGGACTTTATATAACAACTTATTCAGACGTCTCAACTTCAAACCTCCAAAATAAAAATAAAATTAGATGGTTATAGATACCTCAGGATATTAACTTGACGAAATATGGTAAACATCTTTTTTTAAGAATATCGCACAGATATCCACAAATGATATGTAAGAGGTGAGAGGGTGCAGGCGAGCTGGTCAGGAAAGTACATACCTGTGAACACTGCCCTTTTTTTATCTTCCCCGAGGCTTTGCAATTTGTCACAAATGATGTTTCCCGAAAAATGATCATCTCGTGGATATCCAGTGGATATCGTGAGATGATGTTGTGCATTTTGACCATTTGGGTATATCCCCTGAATGTTCATGGTTGTGCGATGCGGAATTCGGGTGTAGGACAAAATGGTACCAATTAATTTGTTGGCACCTTGGGTGCTCTGAAATTTTAGTGAACTGATACAGTGAAGGCTTTATTCAACACACCTGTAATGTGGTGTATTTTAACATACTATTTAAGGTTTTTGTGATATATTTGAGCAAACAACTAAAAAAGCCCGAAACTTAGTTTAAAGTCTATTATCGCTCACTCGGCTCCAAGGCTCCTATTCGCATAAGTCGGTGCACTTGCAACTGAGCTGGAGCTTGAAAGTCGCTACACAAATATACGCACTAAAAGCGCAAGGTCGCGATGCACTCTGCGCTTGATTGGACTAGCAAGTAAAAACATGCACAAAAAATTGACGAACGCAATTAGTAGTTTTGTTTACAGCACTGCTTGATTGGTCCTATCAGCTCGTAGCGTCGGCTGCATGGCTTTAGTAAAACGTAGTGTAGCGCAATGGCCCTGCAACCAAACGCAGGCACATGGCGATTCGGACATTATCATGCACATACTACATATTTCTGATAGCGTACGTGTGTGTAGTCGTGTATCGCTACTGTGTGATGCAGGTTAAATACCCCAGGCTTGCTTTTATACTGCACAGTCAAAATTTCTCATCTACAGCGTAAATCATGTCTCTGCTCCTCAGAGGTAGACCGACCTTACGCTGTATGAACACGAACATCAATTTCTTGTGTGGTGGCGTGTTATGAAACGTTTTTCTTCTTTTGCTGAATATGTCAAATATTGTAGACACATTATTTATATCTGTACTTGTATAATATTTCTGTAGTTTACTTCTTTTTCTTTTTGCTTGACTCAGCTATTGGCACGCAATGTATTTTGAATTGAATATATAAGTTATTAAAATGATTAGAGTTTCATAACTTAAATATTCGGAAGAAGCCCTTTTTTCTCTCTAGATTCAATTTGCAGCAAGTACAAACAATCGACTAACCCTTGAAGAGCAATTACTATGTCTAAAATTTTGCCTGGCACTCTTTTGTCCGGGACAATAATGTCCGGACCCCGCAGAACTCCCTTGGTGGATTTGGAGTGATCCAAAAGTGCTTTATATGGTCGCGTCTTTAGTGCGGTAGATCCGAGCACTCACACTCCCAAGAAGATACCTACGAAAGAATGCTCTAACCACCAAGGCAATTTTGTGTAAGTATGATGATTTATGCAGTGTCTGGCTAAGTGATGACTGTTGGCAAAAGCACTGGGGTGAATGATGCAGCTTGGGCAAAAGGTCCTGGGCTATGCCATCGGAAAGTGGAGATAACCCGGAGATAATCTCAAGTAAAGTAGGGTTCTACAAACGAGACTGCTCAAGTTTACCGCACCTATGTTATTAACACAGTTGTGAAGCTGTATTGCGTAAATTGAAGTATCACTTTCTATTTTTCCGGCATTGGCACTGAAAAGGCGTGGCACATTTGTGAGGCTGTGCAAAAATGATAAAATCTCGGGACATACGATCGTACCCTGATGTGAACTATGTTGTTACTAGCCTTTGACCTTTGAAGGATTTACGGAACCTTTACTCAGCCCTCAGCACGTGGATTTCACAAAGCTGAAACTCTACTAGAGTGGAACCGCTGATCTCTATGACTATTTGCTGGATCGCGCATCCTCGCATGCCCGCTTCCGGTCTCTCGGCGTGATCAAAGCTTCTTTGGCACGCCGAAGTGTTGCATCTCTGGCTTTGCATGCTTGGCTACCGATCATGAAGGGTTGCGATGTCCTGGAAATCATTCCTGCAGACGTACAGTGCTCACAAAGACAGCATCAAGAAGGAATTTTACGGTAACACAAGAGGAAGCAGACTGCTGTTCCAGGCTAGGGCGGGAACCCTTGGTACGAAAACTTGGAGAGCAAAGTTTACTGAAGAGCTGGAGACTGTTTGCACCATGTGTAGGACTGGCACCGAAACAATACGCGTTTGCAAGTCAGGCCTCAGGGCACTGCCATCTTGCTCAGTTGGGGTGTGCTTGGACGCGTCAAGTCTGATTACGAAGCCTTGCTAAGGCGGCGTAATCAGATTATGGCCATGCCAAGCGCACCTCAGCTTGAGCAAGATGGTGGCACCCTGAAATCGGACTTGCAAACATGTATACACGTTTGCAAGTTTGGTTTCAGGGCGCTGCCATCTCTTTCGGTTCGGATGCGCTTGGATGCATCATAATCTGTCGTAATCGCGTTATGGCCACGTCCAGGCGCACCCCACTGAGCAGGATGGCGGTGCCCTGAGACCGAACTTGCAAACGTATATATGATCGCCTGCCATGGTCTGACCCTGCCACGTGAAACGGACTCTGTCCCTGAGATTCACGGTGGCCGTGGAGGGGGAGGAGGGAGGGAGGCCCCCAGCGGAGGATATACGGGAAGCAAAAAGGGTAGAGGTCCTCGAGGGCACAAGACCACAGCACAAAATGACGACTCTAGGGCGGAAAATAGAGAAACTTAAGAAGTGAAAATGGCTAGAGCAGAGCTCGGACTCTGCTCACCCGATACAAAGGGAAGAGCCGACATAATCCAACTCAGTATGTGCCGGCCTGACGCATGTGACTTCGGCGGATCACAAAACAAATTAACATTTATATTGATAGTTTTCTCTTGTTCTGGATAGAGTCCCGGAAAGAAAAATAAACATTTAGGAATAAAAGAATGTTTTTGAAGGATTAAAATTTTACGAAAGGAGACAATCCAATCCAAGATGTTGAGCATTGTTCATGAACATGCCGTGGCTCGCCACCAAGATACGGTCACAATTTTTATCTGACACACGAAATGCTGTAACTTGAGAAACAAAAGTTTTTTTTTGGTCCAGAGTAACATTTATGATTTGTTTAAACGTGAGAATGCGACGCGAGAGGTCGACCGGTCGTGGCCTCTTGCGTCGCCTTGACCTTCGCACACCGTGCCTTCGCCGAGCAATGTTTGCGCGTCGCAAGCATCAGGTTGCCGATGATCACTGCCAAACCGAGTGCAATGTCGTCCCGCATTGACAATCGCAGTCGTAAGGATGCCGCCGACGTCGTGCTCACGACACCACCAAAGCAGCCGCAGACATGGTCCTGTGGTCCTGGAAGCCGCCATTTTTTAACTGTGCTCGTCTTGGCTTTAGCCAACTTCTCATTACGAATCCTCCTTGGAGGAGCGCAAAGACGTCAAAGACCAAGTCAAAGACTTTGCGTACGGACGCAATTTTCGAGAAATAGCGTACGCTAAAATAGCGTGCGCAAAGTGCAAAAGTGGTTAGCGTTCGGCGCATGCGCAGTGGTGACGACGCTATTCTTTGCGTACGCAAAGCTTTAGGGGCGTTATTCTAAAACTCCCTATTGAGAAGTTGGCTAAAGGCAACGTTACTAGAACCCCTCAGTTGGGAAACTGCCATAGAGCCTGCTTTAAAAAAGTGGCTCCGATCCGTACTCGAGAACCGAGCTAATGGCGATCGCAACGCCGCCATTTCTCCTGCAGCGTCCACTTCGGGAACTGCACGGCTGCATGTAGAGTCGGGCAAAGGCCAGTGCCGCCATCTCGCAGGGCCATCTCACAGTATACTATATAGAGCAACTTTCATGTTTCAACTCGTGGATAAAGGGTGGCGCTGTTATCGTATTTAGCTCGGTCTCGGTGGACGCCAGCGGCCCAGGTTTGCAGGGTGAGTTTCCCAACTGAGAGTTTTAGTAACGTTGGCTAAAGGCAAGACAAGCAGAGTTAATAAGTGGTGGCTCCCAGGACCATGGCTGTGGGGCTGTGGCCGCTTTAGCTGCTTTAGCCACTTCAGCGGCGTAGTGAGGGCGACGTCGGTGGCATCCTCGTGTTAAAATAACATACAACAGTGTGCCTTATTTTTCTTTGTAAATGTGTTCCAACCCCGTGGCCATAGAGGGGGAAACCGCTCAACCCAGACTACTCGGACGGGGGTCCAGCCGGGCCAGCTGTGTTTATACCTCTGGCAAGGGGGATGCTCAGACAGGAGAGTGGGACGATCGTTTGCTGAGTGTCTGCTTCCGCGGGGCCTCGACCACCCCCGCGGGCTCTGGGCGTTGCCCGGGAGGTGAAAGAAGACGTTCAGCTTCCAGGCACCCATGGAAGATGTTCGCGTCGGAAACCTTTCAATGTACTCTTTGTCATTGTTTTAACCTCATCTAACCGTAATGAAGTCTGTTTTATTGGTACTTTAAAAACGGTGACTTCTTGGGCCAACAAGTTAACCCTTTGTTGCATACTTTAAAACTGCCCATGCAAATCATAAAATTTTGCGTTTTTGCAACCATTGGTATTGAGCTGAGACCCAGGATTTTTTTTTCTTAGGTTTCAGGAATGTGGTTTATTAATTACAGAACGTCGACCACAGTGGACAGCATGCACTGGCGGTCCAAGATTCATTTCGTCCCATGACCATAACTTTGGCTTTTCCTTTTGAACTCGACGTCTTTTTCTTGTCGACGGAGGTTTGGATTCCGTGTCGAGATCCTCATAATCATTTTCATCACTTTGGCTGGTATCTTCCGAGCCATCATCACACCTGCCTTGATCATCCTCTATGGCATAATCAATGTCATCATCCTCGCTCTCTAAAAGATCCTCATCACTTCCTGACGGCAGACCGTCTTTAATTAGGACATTGATTCCCGAGTCAGATAGTGGAATATCCAATAAAGCGTCTATGTCTACTTCCCTCAAGGGCGATTTGGTAGCAGACTGTTTGCCACAGCAACTGAAAATAACAAAATATAGAGTTTTTCTTTCTTCGAAGATGTTGAATTATAGCGCTTTATTCATTACAACAGAAAATTGAACCATTCCAGTATTTTTACAGCGTCGCTGACCAAAAACAATTTGCGCATAGCACATAGCCCATAATGCTGCTGTTCATGGTGTCCATCAGAGTGGACAAGCCACAAATAGATCACTTACTGAACAATGAAGACTTGCCGAACACTCATATTTATACACATTACACCTCAAGACTTCTTCGAAGCCATGAAAATGTTTAACAGAGGGGTAATAAGTTTTCTCTACAGTTTACGACGCTTTTGCGAGGATGTACGTGTTTTATTTGGAATTTGTGGAAGCTGCCATCTTAGATGCTCAATATGTCAACACCAGTGGAACGGTGGCAATTGAAAACCGATATGTCCACTGAAGTGGACACCATGCGTACGGGTATTATGCGGCCTGGCATTTTATTTAAAAATTAAATAACTTTGTCCACTGTAGTGGCCACTATGCAACAAAGGGTTAACACGTGACTGCGATTTTCAATGCAGAACGACATTGCACTCGGTTTGGAAAACTCAGTAAGTTGGGCAATGATCACCGGCAACTTGATGCTCGCGACGCACGAACATTTCTCGGCGAAAGTCGGTACACGAGACCTCTCTTGCCGATGCGACTCGAGCGGACACGACCGGTTGTCAGTCACAGAAAGACCATACGCGAAATGTAGAGCGCCATCTAGTAGCGCGCCGAGAACTACGTCCGCCATCTTGGTAGTGGCGAGAAAACGAAACCAGAGACCCGAACGGCTAAGACCCCATGTAAGCAAGCGACCGCGCTTTGTGCGAGAGATGAGATGCCGACGCATTGCTGCTTTCCGCAGCAGATGTAGCGATAAACCTTTGATTTGTGCGTGACGTGAACGCAAACGTGAACGGGGTTCACAATTTTTGTTCTTATTTTTATTTGTTACAATGGAGTTTTGACAAAAACAATCGGTGGCAACGCGAAGAAACATGCGGACGTTATCGCGCGGTGTGAAGTCATTTTCAACTATTGAAATGGTACCTAATCTTTTCACAAAGCCGTACCGAATTTTTTTCCGAATTTTTTTCTTTTTTATGCGCAAGTTGTTTAATATTTGCGGACGAGACCACGGCTGTTAAACGAGGCAAAAAGATGACTGTTTTATTAATCTACGCCGCCAACAGCAATTGAAGATGCGCATGGTTAACAGTAAACAACAAAAGCTTAAAGGGCAACTCCGCTCAATTCTGAAGATTTCGGGATAATGAGTGATTTCGAATCAAAAAGCCCTAGTAAAAGACACTACGTCGTTTGCTTCGCGAAAAATTGGATATATATTTTTAAATCTAATTTTAAACACGAGCGGAAATCGAAACCGAAACTTCGGCTCCGTCCGGCAACATTGGCCTCGGGCCGCCAAGTACATGGCCATCACGTGGTACGAGATGTCACGTGATCCTCGGCCCAACGACGGGCGGGATGGGGCGGACTAAAGGCCCCTGTATAGACCTTTTCTGTGTACTCTCGTCTCCAGCCACCTTATAGGCGTATCCGGTATGGGCGACGAAAAAATAATCCAACGTTTCAACCTGCAAATAGTAAAAAAATAAAGGGGAGGCAAAACGAGAAAGTGTGACGGTTACGCTTATATCCTAAATGCCCTCTATTGGCGTGGCAAGGCAAAACAATGTCTTCGCCCATACTGGAAGTGACGTCAATTCAAGATGGCGGCGCACCTGCAGAAAAGGTCTATACACCTTTTCTACGTGGGCGCCGCCATCTTTAATTCTGGAACTTCCGGTATGCGTGAAAACATCGCTTTCTTCTCGCCTCGACACTAGAACGTGTTAACATTTTAATTGCAACCGTCAGTCGTTCTTGTTATGACCCTTCTATACTTTTTTACTTATTCAGGGCTGTAATCTCTTGCTTTTTTTTTTCGGAACGCATACCGGATATAGAGACAACGTGGCTGGGTGCGAGGCTAAACGAAAAGGGTGTATACGGAAAGGTAGCGCAATTCCTCCTCTCCCCTCGTTTTCCTCCTTTCCATCGACGGCAATCCTCCTCGCCCTATGTCCGCGCCACGCCCCCGCCGCCATGTCTGAGCTGGGCCCGCAACGCGCGGCGACGGCGCGCGCCTGTGTGCCGGACACAACCGGGTGCCTGGCCGTTCATGTTATTGGATACGGCGGACTAGACTTTTTTTCTAATATAAAGAGAGTTTTTGTTTTTTAACATGAAGAAACTAGCGTTTGTGCACCTTTATTGGAGTTATGAAGTTCGGGAAGACGTCTCTATTGGCAAATATAATAGCACGAGCAGAGTTAAAACCGCTCGGGCGTGAAGACAAGCTTTCTCCAATTCCGCTAAACGCAAACGATTAATAATAAAAAAAAGCAGTCGAGTTTTTTGGAACATTGGCATGCACTGCGAAATTATATTTCGTTTACCCGTTTATTGCAGCAAAAGTTGAGAGCAGGCATACGATAGAATGCACCTCTCCCTGCGTCTAAATAGAGTTTTGTGGGCAAGGACTGCGTTGCTAGCGGGAGCTCGTGCCGTCGCTTTGAGCATGAAATTGGCCATAGCCTCCTGATTGGGCACACGCCCGAAAGGCTCGCAATTTATTGTACGCTCTACTAAAACGGTTTAGTATCTTGAACGAAGTGCATTTGGAGAATCGGCGTCGCTGGAGTTAGGAAAATAAATGACACCACCATGCCTGTAAAACAATAGAGAGTTTTAGTAGATCGTTTTGGCTCTCCCGCTACGCTATACGCTAGAGCGACGACGCTACTGCGCATGTGCGCTGCTAGCGGAAACATTGCGGAGCTGCGGAGGCTAGCGGAGGCGCGCTATCAGACCAAAATAGCGAGGCGCCTAGCGCGGCGCGCTAGCGTGGGTCTCGCGAGAACGAGACTTGGCGAGATAAGGGAGAGCCAGCGAGGGACTCAATTCAAGATGGCCGCCACGCCGCGCCACCGCGCCTGTCAGGTCGGTGCGCTTCGCGATCGTGGTTCTGAGGGGTGGCCCGGGTGGATTATATCTTGTTGCTGCAAGAAGTAGCCGCGACAAAGCTATTCCACGACTGTAACAGGTAGCGATTGATGGCGAACATGCGAAGCGCACATGAAGGCACTCTACCTAAATACAGCCACGGAAAAAGAGAAAAAAGCTTCGCAGTCCGTGGTGCTGTGAGCGAAGGGTGCGGCCTCCTGCTCGGCCGCTTTGTCGTGAGGACAAAACCGACCAAGGAAGCGAGCGAGCAGGCGGATATGAGGGATTTCCGTGGCGTTTCATTTTCGGTGAACAACGACGCAACAGAAGAGCTACGGTTGTTGTCATCTATTTTTGAAGATTTTTCTCGGTGGCTTTGGCGCTTGGCTCATATCGGATTGGCTTGGAAAACTTGGCCGTCAGTCGTATTCGATTACAAACACAATAGACATTTCCTTACAAAAGAAGCAACGATTAGCACATTATTCAATAAAGAACAAAGTATTCTATCAAAATAACGACGTTAATAAAACAATTGCGAAGAATTGCTTTACAAATCTGTTTTACGCAAGCCTTGGTGTCCGAAAGAGCCGCTAGTGGCGTTGCGTTAGCTTTCGTAACGCTGTGATTCATAGCGGGTGGCGAACGTTCTACTAAAACTTAAAATGGTGGTTCCGCTACGCCACATATAGCGGAGGCCGTAGCGGCTAGCGGATAGCGCAGCGGGAGTGACTGAACGATCTACTAAAACACTCTACTACCTTTCGGTAATTTTTAGCATCACCGATCGTTTTGTCAGTTCAGCAGCTTGGTTTACTTCATACACATTTTATAAGCGTCAAATACTACTTGCAACTGTGCACATGCGCGCGGAGGAATATGCGACGTCTGCTGTATACACGCCTCGTGCATAAAACTACACGTCAAATAATCAAATACACTCACTTGTATCCCTCCGTTAAAATGAAAAATAGCGTGTGCTCGGTTGCCTTGCCAGCACGTTTCTCATTTATCACATATATTAGTGTTTTGACGTTCTGACGCGTAAGGTAGACCCTTGAGTTCACTCTCAAAGCGGATAAGCTTTGCCACACACCCGCGGGCGCACCTTACTGCGTGAGTTACAAAACGAAGACAGAGAGATCCTTCAGCAAAGCCCTTGAAGTACAAGAGCAATTTTTTTATTGTCAATAATTGATGTTTTAATAATCACAAAAGACAAATCACATACAAACATGAAGACAAGAAAATATTTATTGCTCACAAGGCAAAATATTGCACATTCGGAAGAGGTCGGTGTAAAAAAATGGAAGGATCTCCATATGGCTTGAGTTTCTTGAAACCAGTCTTTGCCAAGATCACTGGTACAAACTGATGGTTCGTGAAGTGATCCTGAAAAGTAAATGCAGCATCAGCATATCTTTAGTTGCCATTTGTGAAGTACCGATCGCGGAAATATGTTGCACAAACAAAATCGCCAGGTGCTCGATCGTTGGTGACTCTCCTTTCACTGGCGCAAGATGCACGCGGTAACACTACAATCCTTTTTATTTTAGTGGCACCCTAGTCTCTCACGCATCGTTCTCAACTCGGCCGACTCAATGCAAGCGAGCTAAGAGTGAGCGAGTCAGTTTCTATGATCAAATACGCGCGAAAAGACGTGTCTAAGTCCTTCGTACCGGTAATATAGTTCCGTGTTTGTCTCGTCTCATGATCGTATACCTACGCGATCTTCATCGGCGAGACCGAAAGAGACAGGTAATACGATTCAGAGTTTGACAGTGACTTACCTCGCAAAGTTTCCTCGGAGGCACTCGAAACTTTTTCGACCGATCCGTTGGAGCCATTGTCTTCGCCGTTGAAGATTTTCCTTTCCCGTCGGGACGACAAAAATGGTTCTTCCCTTTCGCAATGCTGTTTGTGCAATCTACAGCGCAGCATGATGGCATCGCTTTGCCGCCGAGGTTGTGGCAAAATATAAAAAACCTACTGCCGGGCCGCGAACAACGGAGCCGCCGCTACGCCTGGCCCAGTGATGGCGTTGGTTTCGAGCAGACGACGAAATCGCGCGGGATCATGGGAAGAAAACGGTCACGTGTCGCGCCAGATCCAATTGAAGCGAGGGGAAAGAGAACTTTTGAGAGGGAAAGGGCATCGGCGAGGAGAAATTTCTCTTTCCCGTTTCAGACAATGGTTTGCGCTACCTTTCAGTGGACGTGTGGCAGCCGCGAGTGTCGTCTGCTCTGCACCGCACTCTTCGCCACGTTTTGGTGTCTACGGCATTCAACGACGCCTGCACAACTGCGGCATAAGTCTGCGCACGCGGTGTCCATAGTGTGGACGAAACTCCGAGAGACAATAATCACAAACGGTGAGACGACGACAGTGGTTGTGACGCGAAAGACGGCGGTAAGGGCGGGACCACGGCGGGCGGGCGGCCGGTCGGCTCCCAAGAAGCATGCTGCGCAGGCGCGTACGCCAATCACATGGATAGAGTAACTGTATATACAGTTACTCTGCACTGAGCGCAGAGAGGCAACGTTGCTGACGTCATGCGCTACGCTCGATCGGAGAAGTAAAAACAAGCAAAAGGGGGCCATGGAGATGACATTTAGCTCAATGTTGGCTCCGCCCATGCCGTAGCCTTGACTGCGCTGTTGGTTGCGCCCGAATTCGCCCGCTCGAGTCAGCCGATTTCGGCAACTTGGCGAGTTGCAAAGTTTGCCGGACCGTTTAAGAAACATTTAGACAGAACTGCGTCGTAATATTTGACGTGTGGTCTTCCTAGGCGATACTGAAGAGGACTGCATTGTTTTTTCAAAACCAAAAATGAAGCGGAGTTGCCCTTTAAAGCCCTCATTTTAAGGGGGGACACTACCTTGAATTGCACCTTTTTTCCAAAAAATGAATATTCAGAACTGCAGAGTTTTGGCATGTATGGATAACAAGGAACACTCTCACAAAGTCTTGCCAATATGCACTGACAAACAATGTCAAAAATAATTATTCTTTATATGTTGATGAGGTGTGCTGCACTGCGTAGCACTCATCATCCACAAGTGAAAATAGCTGAAAGCAATGTCAGTATATCGGAAGAAGTTTGAGGAAAACGTCACCTACACTGCTGGAAACAATGTCTGACATTTAAGACGCAAAAGAAAATTTTAAAACGTCATCTTAAAACTTCAAGTGCATTTATCTCAGCTTCACTTTTGGCAGCAAATCCCACCTTAATACACCTTTTCATTTCAGTAGTTACCTCACCGGCGGATAGAGGGCGCTGACGCACTCGCGCGCCATTAAGACAAATTGGCTTAGGTGGCGTAAGCTACCGCCCGATCCAAAGGGCTCAGCTGTATTCATCCATCCATCCATCCATCCATCCATTAGGTTGCTTCAATTTGGTTGGTTCCGGTTTCAACGTGAACGCGGCTATGTTGCTGTTTTACGTTGTTTTTGCTCAATTTTGTAATTAGATTATTTGCCTTGTAGCACACAACGAATGAAACAGTTGTTTTGAGCCACTTTGAGGACTACGAGGTGTTTTTGAGCCTAAATTGCGGGCTTTTTGTACCAACTTCTTTGATGTATCTGACTATCGGTTGCGAAACGCCTGACTGATGTACAGGGAAGATTACCATCGTCTACGGCCGTACCCGACGACACCTGTTTTCAGAAAAACAAAATAATAAAGAGACTAACAAGTGAATGTAAAGAAGCATATCGACAGCTTGATTAGCTATGTGCTGAATCGGCCAGAACAGATAAGCTCGCGAGTTTACTACTCACTGTTTGGTTTTCGTGGGCACCCAACCTTTAGTGACCTTCGCAGACTAAAAATGTATTGTGTAATGACGCAGATAATTGATATAAACAAGTAGTATCGTCTCAGCCTCTTTTTTGTTTGTCTATGTGAGTACTTGAGGATGTTTTGACAGGCCAAGTAGGAAATTTCTTAAATTATCAACCCTGCTAAAGTAGTCATAAGCAGCATTTCGCGATATTGAACCTAGGAAATAAATTATTTTTATATCAACATTTGCTTACTTAAGATGTGATATAAGTGACAAGCCCATCAAATTAAATCTGGCATTTGTCTTCCGTAAAATAAAATTAAAGGGCAGAGGAGGAGAAATACCTCGGAAAGTCTGGCTGAATTCTAGCGCTAGGCACCACTTCTCGGACCTATGTGAACAAATATTTATTTGTTTGAACATATTCGCTTTGTAAATTTTGGCGTCGCCAGCCACCAAAGTAAGCCTCTATTCGCCATCGACAATCCTGGGACTCAAATAATTGTTATGCAGACGGCTCTTTTTTTTTTTTTAGGCGTCAAAACTTTTTGGATTTTAGATACTAACAAAAATTAAAACAGAGTACGCAAAAAAAAAAACAACATAAACGTCGTTATTATTACGTTTGCGCCGAACCCAAACCGCGTTTTGGATTTGCAAATAGAAAGGACGTTATTTCTTTGTGCACAGTATTCTAAAACTTACTACTGTTAAGTGTCTGTGGCAGTTTCTTACGCAGGAAGTCTCAACCTTTGTGTTAAAATAAATTAAGTGGATGGCACTGGTTATCTAAATATAATCAATAAATCACCTCAATGACTGTCGAAATGGGAGCGAGCACGGTATACAATTTCTTAAACTTCATAAGTAAATCGACCAACCGAATGTTTCCGTCGCAAAAAAAAAAAAAAAGAGTGAGAACCTCATCCACATGTAGGTGTGATATTATGGACAATAAAATCGCCTGATGTTGACGTACCATTACTTCTAGCCTTAGATAAAATACAAGTTAAACGTTCGTTGCCTATCTCCTCCGCGAGCATCTTCACATAATAAAAAGAAACTGTTTTCAATATATTATGAATTCAAAGAACGATACTTTCAGGAAATACAGATAGTCTCCTTGCGCTGACTATTTTTGACGCCTTCTGATCCTAAATGCGCGATATAAATATATGCGCTTCTTACTGAGAATGTTCCGCCACTATTAATCAATAAACCTCAGTTATTATAAGAACATTTGAAACCTCGTGATGTCTTAGTCGCCGAGTAAACGTATCGAACTACAGTTTCCGAAGTAAGGCAAGAAAGCGCGGTGAAACGCGACGAGAAACACGAATACAACGCATCCGCCAAGGCGCGGAGGGGAGAGCGGAGCAGCAAGTTGAAGGAACCTAATGGCTGCCGCGTCACGTGATTCCAAGATGGCAGCGCCCATGCGGGGGAGGGTGAAAGGGTCTATAAAACTATCGTTTCGGTATGAAACTACCGAGAGACTTAATATTTGCGGATTATATGCCGAAACTTTATCGAGCCGGTTACTATGAACTTAGATTTTACAATTCCATGTTCCTTTATTATGAAAAATTGTAATTTGCAAAACTTGGCAAATGTAAAAAAAAAACTTTCATAAATCTTTTTTTATTTCAAAAATGCATATTTTCTGAAATTTCTTTTCATAGTAACCGGCAACAAGTATACCAGTATGCATTCCACCAGAAAAATATGTGGTGATCAATACCGTTTCTCAACGATAGATTCATTGAGCAGATTCCATACAAAGCAACGTTTTGGGGTACAGTACCTCATAAAATTGGTTCACAGGGCTGAAACTTTGCATGCCCTCCTTCTATATGGCTACAAACACCACCTGCATATTTCACGCCGATTGAGTGAGCAGTTAAAAAGTAGACATGCCCAGGTAGTGTCCCCCCTTAATGTCATATCTTAAAAAAAAAAAAAAACTTTCGAAAGTCAGAAAATAATCTCATTGCTTTGCAACGATTTCTATGCACTTGGCGTGACGGCGGTAAACGAGGTTTGTAAAACATCTCAAACTAAACAGGAGAGTTCGTTGATATAATATACTTGAATATTTAAAGCGCGGTCATGTAGATTAGAAAACACAACAAACATGGACGACGTGTCTGTTTGCTCAACAATCACAGAGACGGGATTTTCCTCTCTTTTTTGCCGAACGCCACTTCGACAAAACTCCGATGTCGGTGGCGCCGAAAACTTACGTTGCGGACGTCGAGTGGAGCGACACGAGCAGTATTAGCTTCATTTCACAATCTGCTTTTCTTTTCTTTTTTTTTGTCACAGCCGAGGTAAAAAAATTTGTTTATTGCAAAGAAGCTCGGGCAATGCACTTATTCAACCAGGGTTGAACAAATCTTCATTAATAGCGCAACATCCGTCAACTGTACTTGAGGTAAATGCTATCTGAAACCAATTTGGGCTCTTTGCAACGCCTGAAAAATATTGCCCAGGGCACAGTTCTTTTTAGAAAAACACAGAGCTTTCCACCAAAAAACCTTTCACCAGTAACAAGAAAAAAACAACCTCGAGTCACGTGTATTTTTGTGGAGAAGTCTACCGCTAAACAGTACAAGTTCATGCACATTCGCATCGAAAAAATAATTAAATTGTCCTCAGAGATGAAAGGCACGACGGCCTAGTCTTTTGTCCACGTCGGCTGATCGGAAGTAAGAAAACAATAAAGTTTCCATATCGCACTTAGTGGCAGAGCGACCATGTTCTGGAAATGCTGAGAAACCGAAACTCAAGATACTTGACACTACCAAGATGGCCGCGTGCAGAGTGCTGCCAGACCACCAAGCAATTTCGCATATGGTCTATTGCGGAGAAACGTTCGACTGCCGTTAACGCCCCCCCCTCCCCCTCCCCTCCCGTGGCTCCCCGCCCCGTCGACGCCCGAGCAGCGGTGCTTGGAGTGGTGTCGAGTTACGTGGTGGCGACGCCGGTCGCGTATTTCCAAAACCTGGCCCTTCCAGATCTGCCGCGGAGCGGCGTGCTCTGATTGGCCAGATTACGCCCCACAAACTATTTACGGTGACGCACATGCGGCGCCGGTCGCCGGCAGGAGCGTCTGCTACACTCCGGCGGACACTTCG
>JAZHYW010060315.1:0-12053 GCA_037355805.1 Ixodes ricinus | reverse complement strand
TACACATGGCTGTCGAACCCTGGGCTTTCTGCGTGGAAGGCACGCGCGATAAGAAGCCGCGAGCGCGACTGCCTGCTTAGTCAGCTGCGCTGGCGGCGTTATTCCCCCTTCAAAAAGCAGGCATCGTCCCGATGCAGCACAAAGGTAAAACACAAATACACAACAAAAAGATATCGCAGAGACGCGAGCCACAGTTCACAGTTCACAGTTCCCAGTTCACTCTGTCGACGACGAGTCCGATAGTGCTATCGCTCGCAATACGGCTACAGCCGGACGACGTGCACCACCTCGGGTCGTGGCTGGCGTCTTGCAGATGGGCGCGTTCCGTCGGGTAGAACTCCGTAGTTCAGACCGACGAGGCGTCCGGATGATTTTGTAGGGTCCGAAGAAGTAGCGCCGCAGAAGCTTCTCGCTGAGACCGCGGCGCCGTGATCGGTGTCCACACCCATACGCCGGTCCCCGGGTTGGAAGTGGACGTCCCTGCGACGAAGGTTATACCGGCGTGCGTCGACTCGCTGTTGCTTTTGAATCTTGATTCTTGCCAGTTGACGAGCTTCCTCCGCGCGTTGAGAGATCAGGTTGAGCGTCGTCGTTGCCATCGTCGGTTGGCACGTGAGGGCAGCATGGCGTCCAGCATTGTGGTAACCGTCCGGCCATGTACCAGTTGGAACGGCGTCATTCCTGTGGTTTCTTGTACCGCTGTGTTGTACGCAAATGTAACGTACGGCAACACCTCGTCCCACGTCTTGTGCTCCACGTCGACGTACATGGAGATCATGTCGGCGATGGTCTTATTGAGCCGCTCTGTTAGCCCGTTGGTCTGCGGGTGATAAGCGGTGGTTCGTCGATGGCTGGTGTGACTGAGCCGAAGTACCTCTTGAGTCAGCTGTGCCAGGAAAGATGACCCTCGATCTGTGATCAGCACTTCAGGTGCGCCGTGTCGAAGGAGAATGGACTCGACGAAAAACTTGGCGACTTCCACCGCTGTTCCCGATGGAAGGGCTTTCGTCTCGGCGTATCGTGTAAGATAATCGGTCGCGACGATAATCCACCGGTTCCCTTGCGTCGATGTTGGGAACGGCCCAAGCAAATCCATTCCGACCTGCTGGAAGGGCGTAGTCGGGGCAGATATCGGCTGCAAGAGTCCTGCTGGCTTTGTCGGAGGCTTCTTACGTCGTTGGCACTCATGGCACGACCGTGTGTACAGATGGACGGTTTTCGGGAGTCTTGGCCAGTAGTACTTGTCACGAATCCGGGCGAGCGTCCTGCTGTAGCCAAGGTGTCCAGCCGTCGGGTCGTCGTGGCATGCTTGAAAGATTTCTTCTCGCAGGCTGGCAGGCACAACCAGCAGCCAGGCAGGGTTGCTGGTTCCGAAGTTCTTCTTGAAGAGCACACCTCGCCGCAGAACGAAGCTTGACAAGTCTCGGGCCAGGACTCGCGGAACGGAACTTCCTTGACCTTCGAGGTGGTCGATCACGGCGCGAAGCTCCGGGTCGTCTCGTTGAAGTGCTCCCATGTCGGTATCTGTAACTGCTCCGAGAAAACGAGCGTCATCGTCGTCGTCGGTGCTGTCAGGAGGAGATTCGACTGGGGCCCTAGACAAGCAGTCGGCGTCATTATGCTTGCGGCCAGACTTGTGCACAATGGTTACGTCGAATTCTTGCAGTCGCAGACTCCAGCGAGCGAGGCGTCCTGACGGGTCCTTGAGGTTTGCGAGCCAGCAGAGGGCGTGGTGGTCTGTGACCACGCGGAACGGGATACCGTACAAGTACGGACGGAACTTGGTTATCGCCCAGACGACAGCAAGACATTCTTTGTCGGTCGTTGAATAATTTTGTTCTGCCTTAGACAGCGCCCGGCTTGCGTAAGCAATTACCTCTCTGCCCCTTCTTGTCGCTGAACGAGCACCGCACCGAGACCGGTATTGCTGGCGTCCGTGTGTATTTCTGTCTCCGCCGACTGATCAAAATGTCCGAGGATAGGGGGCGACTGCAGCCTTCGCTTGAGTTCGTCGAACGCTTGTTCTTGCTCTTCTCCCCACTGGAACTGCACGTCGTCCTTCGTCAGATGCGTCAGCGGTGAAGAAATCTGTGCAAAGTCACGCACGAAACGTCTGTAGTAGGCGCACAGCCCAAGGAATCTACGGACGGCCTTCTTGTCCGATGGCTTGGGGAATTCGGCGACAGCGGACGTCTTTGCAGGATCAGGGCTTACACCCTGAGCACTCACGACGTGGCCCAAGAATTTCAGCTCTCCATAGGCGAACCGGCACTTCGAAGGCTTGAGTGTCAGCCCAGCAGATTTGAAGGCCCGTAGCACGGCTCGCAGTCGTCTGAGGTGCTCGTCGAATTCGGTTGCGAACACGACAACGTCGTCGAGGTAGACGAGACAGCTCTGCCATTTCAAGCCGGAAAGGACGGTGTCCATAACACGCTGGAAGGTTGCCGGCGCTGTGCACAGCCCGAACGGCATCACTTTAAATTCATACAGTCCGTCCGGTGTGACGAAGGCCGTCTTCTCACGATCTCGTTCGTCGACCTCAATCTGCCAGTACCCGCTCTTCAAGTCCATCGACGAAAAGTATCGGGCGTGGCGCAGCCGGTCCAGGGTGTCGTCGATGCGGGGCAGCGGATAGACGTCCTTCTTTGTTACTGCATTCAGCCGGCGGTAGTCCACGCAGAACCTCAGGGTTCCGTCTTTTTTCTTCACTAGGACTACTGGGGAAGCCCACGGACTGTTTGAGGGCTGGACGATGTCGTCATCAAGCATTTCCTGAACTTGCTTCTGGATAACTTCCCTTTCTTTCACGGAGACTCGGTACGGTGGCCGATGCACAGGGAGAGCGTCGTCATCAGTGATTATTCGATGTTTCGCAACCGTCGTTTGGCGCACCTTCGACGACGTGGAGAAGCACTCACTGAACTCGGCGAGAAGGTCACTGAGTTGTCGTCGTTGTGGGGCTGGGAGGGACGGGTCGATGTCGAGCTCTGACGGCGTGGTTCTCTTGTGCTGCGTCGGAGAGGCGTCTTCTGAGATCACGGCGATCGCGGCTGAGTCCGGAATTTCCTCGACGAAGCCCACAGCTGTACCCTTTGTAAGGTGCTGCGACTCTTGCCGGAAGTTGGTGACAAGGGCTACGGTACGCCCGTCCTGGATCTCGGTTACGCCTCTTGCAATGCCAATCCCTCGTCCAACGAGAAGTTGGACGCTTCCTTCCAACAGTGCTACACCGCAGGTGGCTTCTTCGGTCCCGACGGGTACAAAGACACTCGACAGCGGCGGCAGGTTTACATGGCTGGCAAGGACTCGCACTGCAGCTAACGTCGCTTTGGGATTTTCTGCCGATGGGACAGGTTTCCGAAGCGTCAGCTTGTTCTCCGCAAGGTCGATGATGGCGCCGTATTCGCACAAGAAGTCCATTCCGAGAATGACGTCCCTCGAACAGTCTTGCAGAATGACGAACTTCACAGGGCAGGTTTCGCCGTGGATCTCAACGCGCGCAGTGCACCTGCCGACAGGTGTGATGAGATGTCCGCCGGCGGTTCGTATCTGCGGTCCGTCCCACGACGTCGTAACTTTCCGAAGGCGGCGAGAGAGTCTCCCACTCAAAACGGAGTAGTCTGCTCCGGTGTCGACGAGTGCTGTCGCGTCGTGGCCGTCGATGATAACGTTGAGGTTATTCGACACTCTTGCAGAAACGTCGTTTCGGGGCGTTGCGGCGTTAGAGTGGGAGTGCTCCGACGATCTTGGAGGATCTTGGCATCGTTCGTCTTCGGCAACACCACCTCCCGGCATTGCCGCGCCTAGTTTTCCCGACGGGAGGCGATAGGTGACAGGCTGTCTCGGCGAGATCGACGGAAGGGCGATGGCGAGCGTCGGGGAGACGGTGAGCGGAATCCTCGGGGAGTCGACTCAGGAGATGAAGAGCGGCGGAGGTAGTTCTCGATGTCCCGAGGTCGCTCTCCGAGACGTGGTCGAGGGTCGTTGGGTGCAAACCCTCGTAGGCCCAGCTGGCGGTAAGGGCATCGTCGGTAGATATGGTCGGCTTCCCCGCAGTGGTAGCACAACGGGCGTCGGTCGGCCGTCCTCCACACGTCGGTCTTCCTTGGCGCAACTTGTTCTGGACGAACGTGCGCCCGATCTTCCTGGCGTCGGGGATGCTGCGGCTCTGGAGGCACACGTCGGGGAGGCGCCATGTACGGACGCGGGGCTGGTGGTGCTCGGCGGACCATTGCGGCGTAGCTTAACGTCGGTTCCTCCGGTGTCACCGTGTTGATGGGAACTTCAGGGTGGACCGCCCGTTGTACTTCCTCGCGCACAGCCTCGGCGATGGAGAGTGTCGCTGGACGACTTGCGGCTGGCAGCAACTGGCGGAGTTCCTCCCGGACGACCTCCCGGATAATTTCGCGGATGTCCGTACCAGGAGCGTTCTCGCCGCCAAGCAGCGCGGTTGCAGCGACACTTGGATGTCGCTGGTAGTGGGAAGCGCGCGCTTGGAGGGCGCGCTCGATGTTTGTCGCCTCGGTGACGAAGGCTTCGACGGTGCCCGGCGGGTTGCGCACGAGGCCTCCAAAGATGTCGTCTCTCACCCCGCGCATGAGGACCCGCAGCTTCTTGTCGTCTGTGGCTCGTGGGTCGGCACGGGCGCTCAGGCGGAGGACATCTTCTACGAAGCTTGTGACGCTTTCGTCGGGGCCCTGCGTTCGAATTCGGAGGAGATCTTCTGCCTTCTCCCGTCGGTGTAGGGTGGCGAACGTCCGCTGCAACTCGGCCACACAGATGTCCCACGACGTAAGCGAAGCCTCGTGATTCTCGAACCAATGCCTCGCAGTACCCTCCAGCGAAAAGTAGAGGTTCTGGAGGCACTGCTCCGCAGTCCATCCGTTGTGGCGCGCCACACGCTCGTAGTGCTTGATCCAGTCTTCGACATCCTCGTGGATCTCGCCGTGGAAGGGAGTCGGCGTACGGGGAGCGGCGGGCAGGTAGACGACGGCAGGAGCGGCGGGGGTCGGCGACTGGTTGGCCATCGTCGGCCTCGTTGGCTGCTTGGTCCTGGGCGGCAGAAGTCCGAATTCCGGGTGTAGGCCTTGGGTGCGACGACTGAACCGGATCTCGGTAGTGCCTTCGTTGGTTCTTCGTGGGCTTGGCGTCGGACTTGCACTGCGGGCCCTCGGAGGGGTACGCGGCAGGGGCATGCGGTACCCCGCACCTCCACCAAAATGTCACGAATGACGAGGTGACAAACAAGGAATAACTGAGGAAACTGAAACGTTTAATGGGGGCGAACTTGTGCCCAAAAACAAAAAGGAAACAGAAGATAACAACAGAGCGTCGCGGGCGTCGAAGTCGGCGTAGCAGCAGAGTCGAACGCTTGGGCGAGACTGAGTCCGGCTGGTTACGCGGAGCCCCTTTTGTGCACGCGTGGGCTTCTGGAACATTCGGCCTGGAACATTCGGCGCGCAGAACATTCTAACCTAGAACGAGCAACACGGTTCTCGAAATTACCAGAAATCTAAATTGGAAGAATAAATAAAAGACGCGGCGCTCCCAGGGATCGAACCCTGGGCTTTCTGCGTGGAAGGCACGCGCGATAACCGTTAGGCCACGAGCGCGCTGCCTACTTAGTCAGCTGCGCTCGCGGCAATGTACATGCATAACATTCACACAGCATCTCCGAATCCCGCAGGTTTCCGCCGCTCTCCTCTAGAGCGTCTAACAGTCTCGTTTGGTGGCGCTGTTGCGGCGAGTGTTAGATGCAGCCGCTGCACCTTCCGTTCAACTGCACCGTACTGTTACCGGTGGATCCTCTACCGCCAGTCGTCCTGATCGCGCGTAGGCTGGACCGGTGGATCCCGTGCAACAACACCAGAGGGCGTGCACTGGGCAGGAACCTGACTGCATCCGCGGTCGGAGGCGGTTCGGGAGCCCAGTGAACAAGTCAGGCTTCCTGATGGCCGATGCTGTAACGTGGCATGAGGGTGTCGACTGTTTCTCTGGCGGAACGGCAGCGGTCAACGAACGCGTTCCAGGCTCTTCCGTCGCTTTGGGTGGGAAGTCCAACGTCCAACTCGTTCTACTGTTTTCAACGAGCTTACTGAACTAAAAAGACTTATCGTAGCGCGTTTTCTTTGGACGTCGTGGCGAACGAACTGACCAACAACAAATGTCCGTCGTTTGTCTCCTCGTCGCTGGTCGGTGTGTTTGCTTGCTGGACCTGTTTTGCCGGCTGATCTGCACGTTCTCGTGGACGTTTCATCGCCTTCATTGGGTTGCAGAGAAATTCCCGAGTGTGACAGGCCCAGGAGATGAAAGACGCGTCTCCGGTTTTCTTTCGTGGAGAGAGGAGCGCTGGAGAACGGGCCTGTTTGCTGGCATGTGGGATACAGTTTTTCGAGAAGAAATACCCTGTTGGCACCCTGAGTGGCTCCGCACCCCAGTTGCCCGACTGCGAGGCAAAGGTGCCGAACTTTTCCCGCGTGGCGGCGACGTCACGCCAGCCACGCGCACATCGGATGCGCCGCCTTGATAAGGCAGATCAGAGGCGGCGCACAGGGAGTCGCTGACTGGACTCAGCCGCCGCTGGTAACAATGTTAATCGTCTTGTCCATGTCCCATTAAATGTAGTTTCTTGTTGTTGAAACCGTTGGCTCCGTGTTATTCCTCCGGGTCGGGTATGCAGCAAGGCAAACCGACCACAATGGCGCCCAACCGTGGTATGCTACCCACTCGCAGGAATTTCACGGGGCTTGGTTTCTTCTTTCGGTAAGCCTTTTTCATATTCCCCGTGTTTCCTATCGTTGTTTCGTGCTTCCGTCACGTCCGCGTTTGTTGTATTGGCGTGTTTCTGACTGTTTGTTTTGTGACCGCGGCAATCGTTTTGCGCGCTTGTTGGTTTCTGGGGCGTTTCTTTTTGCGCTTGTGTTGCGCTTGTTGGGTTTTGGGGCGTTTCTTTTTTGTGCTCGCAGGCATGCTCACACGGGAGCAGGAAGCCGCGATGGCCGCAGCGGCACAAATGAACCTGCTCACGAAGGTCACGGAGATGTGCGACTCCGTGATGCAGCGCCTGGCCCACACGCCTGGCCAGCAGGAAACCCCACCGCGAGAGCCCCGACCACACTTGACGGTTCCAGTCTACATGGGGTACGACGACGTCAAGTCCGTGGCAGACTTCCTGGGCGAGCTGCAGACGTACCACCTTGCCTCCGGTGCCTCGGAAGCCTTCATCGTGGAGCGGATTGTCCCGCTGGCGTTGCAAGCCAGCGCCAGGTGCTGGTTGGGGTCCCAGGCCCCCTTCACCAGCCTGGCGGACTTCCAGACAAGGCTTCGAGAAGAGTTCCTGCCTGCAGGCTACGCAGCGCAGATTCTCCGAGAGCTCGAGGCAAGGACGCAGCACCCGGACGAAAGTCTGGTCCGGTACATTCGGGTCATGCAAGAGCTCTTCAAGAGGGCGGACCCGAAGTCACCGGAGTCGGACAGAGTAGCTCGGGTCAGAAGACAGTGTCACCCAAGGTACCACGTCTACCTGATCAACCGCACCTTTGAGACCCTTGAAGAGCTAGCCCGGGGCGCCCGCCTCATCGAGGAAGCTCTTCATGCCGAGCGGAACTACGTGCCGCCGCCACCAGCCAAGTACGCGCTCGAACCGGCATGCGCATGGCGGGGCCCCGAGGCCTCCACGCAAGTGGACTGTCCGAACGAGACCTCCCTTCCCCACCACGTCAACCAGGAGAGTTGGCGTGGCATGCATGGCGAGCTCCCGTGCGGGATAAGCGGATGTTCGCCTAACTCTCCCCGAGAGGTCCCCGGAGGTCACAGCGAGGCCCGTGAGGGTTTCGGGCGGGGGTCGCCACGACAGGTGGGAGGTCGTGTGCCGTGCCCTATCGTAAGCTGGGGCCCAACGGAGATCACCACCCAAGCGAACCATCTTCATCAGTCTGCTCCTGCAAGTGCTGGCGAAAGCTGGCACGGCCCGGTCGCAAACCCGCAGCCCAGCAGCATTGACCCCCGCCGCAACGGAACAAGCCCTCCACAACACAGCCAGTCGCAAGCCTGGTGGAGGCCCTCCCATAGTGGTTCCTTATCCGATCACTGGAGGCGGTCCGACGGGCACCTCGGTGCGGGTGGCCTAAGCAGGCAACTGTCGTCGGACTGCTGCTACCACTGCGAGCAGCCCGGCCATCACCGAAACCAGTGTCCAAGACTTCTGGACACTACAAACGAGAGGTGGCACGAGACGGCGGCAAAGGGCCGGAACCAGAACAACCAGGGAAACTACTACGGCCGGCGACGCTGAAACCAGACAGCCACTCGCCGACGGCCGTTACAGTCCCTGGGAGCAGTGAGGCCACGGCACAGATTCCATCGGTATGTCGAATCCAGCCCGAGCCTAACATCATTGAACCGCGCATGACGATTTCACTGCTCGATTTTCCCATTGCCGCACTTTTGGATACTGGGGCCGCTATCTCGCTTATAGGGGATTTCGTTTTTGAACTCTGCAAAGCAAAAAAGATAAGCCTCCGGGAGTGCGAAACCCGTTTGCAGCTAGCTTCTGGTACAGCGATAACAGCTGGAGGAGCCGTGAGGCTGCAGATTCGGTTTAATGGAAAGAAGCGGCGTCAGCGATTTCTTTATATGCCAGGACTCGTGGTACCTGTGATCTTGGGCCGAGATTTCATTACAGGCGAAAGCATGACGCTCGACTTTTCTGGTGGCGGATACCGGCTGGGACAACAACCGGAGCTGACTCCGTTCACCAGACGAGAGGACTGCATCCGTAACCTGCCCACGGCAGCCCACGTCACTGATGTGCCGGACGTCTTGCCTGCCGGCGTTCGAGAATCGTTGCAAAAGTGCCCCGCAAGCAGCCCGCAGAAGCAGGAGCTGCAAGCCGTCCTGCAGTCTTTCTCACCGATGTTCACGGAAACACCTGGAAAGACTGACATCCTGCTGCACCGCATTGAAACCGGTGACGCGCCGCCACGGAGGTGCAACCCTCGACCGATCAGCGTCCACAAAAGGGCACTCCTTGATGCGGCGCTCGAGGAGATGATCGACACCGGTTCAGTACGTGAGTCGAAGAGCCCTGGACGTTCCCGTGGTTCTCGCTCCGAGAAAAGACGGAACTGCTAGACTCGTTGGATTGCAGGCAGCTTAACGATGTGCGTACAGGAGCTACTTGCCCAGCATTTCCCCGTGATGTACGCGCTCGGTAACGCAGTCGTGTTTACAACGCTGATCGCAGCTAAGGTCTCCAGACCGAGATCGCACCTATCAGTCGTTGCAGAACGTGAATGTCATCTGCCACGGGGTTATTCATGCATTCGACTGCCGCTTCGATATGTACCTAGATGGCGCAACGTTTGAGATTTAATCTGATCACTTAGCGCTGTCATGGCTAAGGGGACTTAAGAATCCAGCTGGACGTCTTGCTCGTTGGGCGCTTACGCTACAACAGTACGACTACTCCATAGTGTACCGCCCGAGGTCAACGAACAAAGTTGCTGATGCGCTCTCTCGTGCTCCACTTCCCGAGGAACACTCGCAGGATACTCATGGCTTGGTGACCGTCGCGGTCACGGCACGAGGATCCCCAGATTCACGGTGGGGTACATTGGTGAGCCGCGAGGACCTTCGCAAGGCGCAGCTGGATGACGGACTCTGCCAACGCGTGTCCGCTTGGCTGGCAGCACGAGGTCCAGTCGACCGCCCAAGTGACGAGGAGTTCGACTCCTACTTGATGAGCGACGACGGCCTCCTGCTGCGCTACATCCCCCAGGCCGACGACGATCCGGATGGCTCGGCGTTCCGGACCGTGATACCCCGCAAGCTACGTAAGCTTTTCATCCGATACATGCATGACTCTGCCTTGGCAGGACACAGCAGTGGGAGCAAGACTTATGAAAAGTTATCCCAAATCGCTACCTGGCCAGGCATGAGGCAGGATGTGCTCCGATACGCTCGTAGCTGCTCGGTGTGCCAGAAGGCAAAACCACGTGGTGGTCAGCCCCCGGTCTCATGCAACCAATCGTGAGCCAGAGCCCTTGGCAGATTTGTTGCTGTGACGTCATGGGCCCCTTCCCACGTAGTACCCGCGGCAATCAGTACTTGTTCGTGGTAACCGACCACTTCACGAAGTGGGTTGAGTTGTTTCCTTTGCGGAAGCTAGATTCGCAAAAAATCTGGGAGTGTCTACTTGAAACATTCGCTAGGTTCGGCTTTCCTGCACAGCTTGTAAGCGATAATGCCTCCTATCTAACGAGTAAGGTGTTCGTGGACGCTTGCGCGGTGCTGGGAATTAAGCACAAAAGAACTTCCCCGTACCACCCACAAGCAAACATCACGGAAAGGGTAAATCGGAACCTTAAGATGATGCTAGTGGCCTACACCGAGCGCCACAAGGACTGGGACGCGAAACTGCCCGAGCTGGCATTCGCAACCCGTACGACCACTAATCGGTCAACGGGTCTCACTCCTGCCCAATTGAATTTCGGCAAGGAGCTCGCGTTCCCGCTTTTTAACAGTCTCCTTTCTACAGAGTCTGGGGGAAGGCTTCGCCCCTACGTGAAGTTCGCAGAGGACCTGCGAAAGCGCTTCTCCGATAACCTTCGAGAAGCACGAGAGAATCTCGACGTCGCCCGAATGCAGCAGGCAGAACAATACAACCAGGGGCGACGTGACTTGCAGTTCGAGGTGGGAGATTTTGTGCTCCGGCGTACTCACCCACTGAGTGACGCCGCTCGAGGCTTCGCAGCCTCCCTCGCTAACAGGTGGGAAGGTCCGTTTAGCGTGCGTGAAAAGTGCTCACCACTCACGTACAAGCTAGTTCACTGTGAGTCTAGTGAGGAAACCGGACCTGTTCATGTCACCGACCTTAAACGATTTTTTCAAGCAGAAGACGAGGATTCCTTGCAGGACCGGAACGACACTGACGGCAGTCGCGTTCCGGATACCCCCTTGTCTCCACCAAGGCGGCGGTATAACCTGCGACGTCGGTGACACGAAAGAGAGAGGAACCTTTTTTTTTTCTCCTTCGGCTTCGCCTCTCTCGCATTTTGGGGGTAGTTTTCTACTTCCACGGATCTGCTCCCTTTTCAAGAGAGGGGGAGAAGATTGTGTGCCCACCTCAGATCCGTTATTTTCGAACTTTCTGGAAGGGGTGCGAAGATAACGTCAGGCTCAACCCTCAACTGAGCCCCATGTCGTCTGCTTCCTTGTTTTTCTATGAAGCTGGCTCATGGTCAACACCGTCACCACACCCGCCATCGGAACGACACGGCGGCCGGTCTCATGGTGGACCGGGCCACCAAGGACATCGGCGCGCAGAGGCGGCCCAGGGAACCATGGACCGCGGCCACCCTCTACAGGACGGAGCGGCAGCTGGCCAGCCGAGCCCTGATCCAGAGCAAGGAGCTCAAGCGACAAACTGGAGCTGATCGAGCCGCTGCAGAAAGAGCAGCATGTGACCAAAGAGCTGGGCAGAGAGCGGACGCCGAACGCATCGCGTGCGTCAACCAACGTGGCGAGCGCGACCTCCAACGGGACATCGCACTCGTCCAGCAGGCGCCGGCCGGACTCGCAACGTCAGTCCGCCCAGCAGCGCCATCCACCCCCTGACGCCCACAACAACGTCTCCGTCTTCGACATGCCGGACGAAGCTTGAGGGGGGGAAGTGTGGGCACCCTGGCGGCTCCGCACCCCAGTTGCCCGACTGCGAGGCAAAGGTGCCGAACGTTTTCCCGCGTGGCGGCGACGTCACGCCAGCCACGCGCACATCGGATGCGCCGCCTTGATAAGGCAGATCAGAGGCGGCGCACAGGGAGTCGCTGACTGGACTCAGCCGCCGCTGGTAACAATGTTAATCGTCTTGTCCATGTCCCATTAAATGTAGTTTCTTGTTGTTGAAACCGTTGGCTCCGTGTTATTCCTCCGGGTCGGGTATGCAGCAAGGCAAACCGACCACAACCCCTAGGCAGTCGGTGACTCGCTTCTTGCAAAGGACGCTTCTCAGCGGGCAGCGAGCAGAATGAAGTTTTTCAGTACTCGATTGAATC
>JAZHYW010060314.1:0-30689 GCA_037355805.1 Ixodes ricinus | reverse complement strand
AGGTCACTAGCGTCACGAGTGACGTCACGAAAGTCACGAACTTCACAGTGGCCTTCACGAGGTATTCACGAGTGACGTCACGAAGGAGGCAGGAGGGAGGGGATGGAGGGAGTGGGAGGAAGAGGAGGGGAAGAGGAAGAAGGAGGGAAGGAGAAGGAGAGGAGGAGGAGGGCAGGGGAATGGGATGAGGGGGACAGCAGGAGGAGAGGGTACGGAGGGGAAGGAGGGGCACACTCTCTTCTCCGTGCCCTTCCCTCCCCTTCTCAAGAGCTAGGCTCTAATTCGGCATTACAGGGAATGGTAAACGTCTTAAATTTCTTTGCACATTTTTCAGGCCTGTTGCCTTCATACTGGTGAAGCTGAAATCCCGCTGGAGGAGTTGGATAATGCTGCCGCCTTCGCCTATCACTATGCCATCAATTTTGGATAGGCCAGTGCCATTACCAGAGCACATCACATGTTACCAATAAAGGTTATTTCTATATCCCTATGGCTGTGCTATTTGGTGTGAATACTTATATGCCCATTCTTAGAGATTTGAACGGCTTTTATTTTCGGCATTTTCAAAATGCGAAAAATAAATTTCCGTTTTGAGGGGCACAGAACTGTGTTTTTCAAAGTGCTTAGACAGGAGTATGTCAAACATAACATTTCACCCTGAGCAAAAACAAAAATAAAAACATTTTCAGCAAATACAATTCTCTCCTAGAAGAAAAGATGGGACGTCACGCCAACCAGTAGACGAGACGCCTACAGCTCACTTCGAGGACAAGATTGGGAAACCTATAATGTGAGAGAGCGTACAGGGGCGAGCTCCTCTCAGTCACCTATACTTTGTTTCCCCTCAAGTCCAGACGAAGCAGACGCTACGAGCTGATGGAACCAATCAGACAGGCTCAAAACGCACCTTCGTGGTGTTTGTCTTGTTCTCTACGTGTTCTACGATCGCTAAACTAATCATAAACAGAAGACTGCCCATTGAATTACGCTGTTTACGCGGATTCATATGGTCTCGTTAGTTGTTAGCTGGGGCTGCGTCTGGACTTAGGCTTAAATGAAGAAGAGATACTCGGTTTTACTTTAGCCTTTTTTTTATAATGCACCACCGGTGCTAGATTTTAAAACACTTTTCATGTCATAATGATGTCTGCCTAGCAACGTCCACGTAGCTAAGTTAAGGAGAAGACAACAATACGTCGTTTCAAACGGTAGAGATTTCATGTTCTCCATAAAAGGATAAAAATCGGCTTCTGGCCGAGTTTTCTTTCCACGTCTGAGTCTGCTTCTGTCAACAGTATGGTCACCTACCGTATTTTGATGCCAGGTTTACCTTCAGATAACGTCGTACTTATTTCGCTCTTCCTTCATGCGGACATGACCGCTCGACCATATCGTGCTCAAGACTTCGGAGATGCCGTTTTCCCCTCATCAAGCCAGATGATAAAATTTAGTCTCGGACAGTACTAGATGTCCCACGTCTTGGTGATAATGAACTCGAATATCCTTACACATCTGAAAATGGCCGCATCTAGAGAGCTCACTGTGAAATACCGGTAAAGCCTTGTTATCCACCCTGAAACCAAGGACATGAAGCTAAAGTTGCTGTAGTTACCAAGTCACATCGAAGACCGCCGGATAGTGGAAGCACTACAGCCGTTCAGAAAAGTGTTCTTCATTGAACGTGAGAAGTGGAAGGTTCGAGGAAGGAAGAACTTGCAGAGCATGAACAGAGAAGGGACAGTGTCGCTAGTGGGAGGTGTGTCATCTTCCCGAATTCTATGCGTGCTAATGGTCTTCGGATGCCAGTGCCTCGTGCTTGTACCCGGTCGACCCCCGCTTTGCCTACGGTGCAACAAGGTCGGGCACATCTGCCAGTACTGTTGGATAACCACGATGCTCACAGTGCAGACGCTTCGGACATACCGTAGAACACTGCGTGCTTGCGTGCGCAGACGGACTGCGTCAAGGGACGTTCCAAGGCGAAGAAGCCTCGACGGAAAAACCTCATGGACGTCAGTGATGTCGTCGAACTATAGAGGCGACATTTCTTCTTCCGTTTCACTATGAAGAAATACACGCCCCTGCATAGCCACCATACGAGGCTGAGGCACGCCTCTAAAAGCCAGCTATGCAAGGAGCGAACGCAGCCGTGCCTGTTATTATGGTGTGCTCGGGATCTTCCACAACGAGTGCAGCATCAGCGGACTTTCGCACCGCTTACTGACAACACGACGCAAGACAAGGACCCTGAAGAGAAAACGGTTTCCAAAGAAGACGGTCATGAAACCACGACTGGGACTAGCCTGGCTCACGAAATCCCGCGGAAGAACGAAATGCCCGGTGACAGCTCAGTCACAGAGGCAAAACATTTAGATCATAAATTGGCAGCCAAACGACACAAACCGTACGCGAAGCATAAAACAACCTCTGCACCTGTCGGGGGAAATTCCCCAGCCCACAATCCCCAAACATAGATTCTCATGTGTAGCCCCCTTCCGCGTCGTGTGGCCACCTTAAATGTTCAAGGTTTAAAATCTAGATGAAAACAACATCAATTTTTCAGCTTTTGCATCACCAACGAATAGATATCCTCGCTGAACAAGAAACTGAGGTTTCAACAGAAAACCGAAATCGCCATTGGAACCTTTCATAAGTGATTTCAAAATTTGCGTGTTAAGCGTGCGGTACTTCTGCAGGATGTTTTCTGTTTCAGAAGGAAGCCAGAGCTTTTTCGTCAATTTCCTTGACCATTGATGTGGAGGTGCGCTTTCTTTTGTGTAAACCTAACGTATGATGACAAGGATTGGATGTTTATGTCTGTATGCCCCTAATGCGCTGTCGGCTAGCAATATTTTCTTTTCATTTGTATTCCATTATTTGACTACAAACAGAAATAGTGTCCTTATCGAATTCAACTGTTTGTGCAGTAATCGAGATCATTCGCAACCAACGTCTAGAAAGGATTCGATGCAACCAAACTGGAAACACAAATTATTGAGCAAAACCTAATAGACATCGGTGATGTCAAATATGAAGATCTACATTACACGCACTTTCAAAACTGATCACATGTTCGACTTGGCAGAATTTATGTGTGCGGTGAATTGTTCGCTGAATTTAGTGACTATAATGTGAAACTAATATTCTTCTTTGACCACTGCCTAGTATCAACTTGCATCGGGGAAAAAAGTGGTACTCTTTTCGTTCTGAATTGGGTTTGTGAAAATGTAATGTCACTCTCCTTTAAAATGATTCACTGAACGCATTTTGTGTATGTTTTCAGATGTTTTGTACGTCCCCACACTCACCGTATTCGCAAAGTGGGATATGTTTAAACAAAACGTCAAGAATTGGGCTATTGAATATTCAGGGTCTCCTGGAATTTGAGCAAAAAAATGACCAACGAAGATTATTCAACATCCTGGCAACCTTATACGAACTTGAATCCATCAGCCATGGAAATTACACGAATGAAATTAACATAGCCGAAGTACAGTTACAATGATGTGATGCAGACAAGTATAGTGGACCAGTTATCCGTTCACGAATAGAACGGTTTACGCGCAATGAACCCATATCACGACGATCACTAAATGATGAGAGAAGATATGCTCTTTCAAAACAAATTGTAGCAATTGATAACAAAGACGCCCATGTGTTCGACACACCTGCAATTTTTAGTATCTTCCCAGACCACAACAATAACCTTTTTGGCAATGTGATACATAGATGGGGATAAAAAAGGTGTGAAAGAATTACTGTCCAACTTATCAGTTCTTTCAGAAGAACAAAACAAATATATGATCAGATGGAACGTCAACCCTTGACGAAGTCCGATATGCCATAAACTCACTTCTCCATGGATAAGACACGTGGTCCCGACGAACTCAGCGCAGAATTCTATAATAAATTTATTGTCTTCTTAACTCCAGTGCTTCTTGATATCTTCCAGAAACAATACAAAGAAAAAATACTTCCACCCACTTTTTATCAAGGTCCTACGGTCTTAATACATAAAAGGGCAAGAGATGGAGTGCTGAAAAGGACGTTGAGTCTACTGACCAATATCCTTGTGTAATGTAGACTACAAAATATTTGCGAAAAAATACCCACAGAAATACTTCACATGGTAACTCATTCTCTAATTGTAAAACACCAGACGTGCGGAATTAGAGAGAGAACAATTCAAACCAACGTACACATGGCAGATGCGTTCTGGACTATGTGACGGATAGCAATGATCAAGTTGCATTGGTACATGTTGATCTTACGAAAGCCTTTGATCGAATCAGTTACTCTTCTTTCTTCCAAATTATTTTTCATGTCAACCTTGGAGAGTGTCCTTTCAGGCGTTTAGTTACGCCACACAAATTGCTTTACGAAAATCATTGTTAATGACACTCTTTCAGCCACAATCGCTCTAAAATCTTCAGTGAGGCAAGGACGTCCTTTATCCCCTTTGTTGTTTGCCTTATATCTGAAACCATTGTGCCTTAGTATAATTAAAAACCTTAATATTCAGGGGTACATCCTTAATTTTCCTGAGGTGAAGATCTTGGCTTATGCTGATGACGCCGGTTTTTGGGTTTTGTTTTTTGCACTGACAAGGAACGTGTAGAAGAAGCAATCCGTGTAGCACATAATTGTTGTGCGTTCCTTTTGATAAGTCGAATGGGTTTTGGTTGGGCATGTCGGGAACAACGCCATCAAAATTTGTAGGAATGAAATGTAATTGAAACCAGAAATTAAATACCTTGCTGTACGTTTCAATCAAACTAGGTATAGCGGGCCATACTGGATGTCAGTTGCTACAATTATCAAACAAAAAATTCACGCTTGGCGAGTAGAGATCTTTCCGTCTTCTCCAAAGCTGCAGTCTGCAATATGTTTCTTGCATCAAAACGTATATACGTCCTCTAATTACTACACTGTGCCCACCCATAAATCCAAGCATTCCATCGTTTGTTTGCTACCTTCATCTGGAGTTCCTCCTGGGAACGGATGGGATTGGATAACTTATTCCTGCCTCTTGAGTCTGGAGGTTTGGGCCTTCTTCATTAATTTGTACGCCAGGTGGTCTATAGGTTATTTTCCTTTACACGAAACATCCATTCCTAGTTTCACTTCTCCAAACGAAGCTGGCATCACATTTGCTATTTATGATATGTTAATAAGTACGGTAGTAAATCAATGCAAACTTACGGGTTTTGGAAAGGACGTTCTAGACTCATTGTACTTTTTCCAAGATCGGTTTTCGTTGGAATATTTATTGAGTGATTCAAAAAGCTTGTTTTCTCATACATTAGTTTAAGATGTTTTCCTCGCCCAATTTATAGATCAATCTTTAGTGGAAGTCAAAGACAAGATGTTTTGAAGCGCGTTAAAAATATGTTTCAATCTCCCAGCTGCATACCTTTTTTTAATTGCATACCTAAACACTACGTGTCAAGTGGTGGCTTCAAGAAAAACAATTTCTTGTGCAATGGTCTATAGCCTATCGCACTGTGTAACAAGCCTGAGACCATCGAACATCACTTCATTTACGGCAATGAGGCAGTCTTTTTTTGGGATGTTCTTCAATGAACAATGTAAAGGGTATTGATTTTAAGGAATATAATATACGATTTCTTCCTGGTGAAACAAACCAACTTGTTCATATTTATTTATTTATTGATCCTTTAAGAGGGAGGATGGCACAAGGCCGCTGTGGGGGGTAAGGGGTTGAGGAGGAGGGGGTGGGGGTGTCTGGTTTCTACGGAAGAGGCATCAGTTCCGTCGTCCTTGGTCTTCGGTGTCTTCTTTATTCATGCTTCTCGGTCTGCATAGAACGTGGAAGCGATACATGATAGACAGAAATGCTGAACCACCACGTACGACAAGACCTCTATTGAAGAAGTTGCCATATCTAGCAGCGTATACGAGGCACACGCATCGGTACCAGAATGGTTCAGTCTCTTTGATGCATGACTAAGCGGGCCCAACTTTTGAACCTATGTTAAAAACTCAGTTTATTGTTTCTGAATTTGTATGTATGATAAATTTCTGTCCATATTAATACTCTAATTTGTGGTGCGAAGTTTGTTTTGTACTTCACGTCCATCCCTGTATTTTTGTACTTCCCAACCCGCGCACCGTTGCGTGCAAGCAGCTTTTAATGTTTCCTGCAATAGGAAGTGAGAACTGGGCATTGCGAACCGATCAAGTTGACACGAAGTATTAATACAAAATATTGTGTTTTGATTGTGTTTTTTTTAATGCATAAAATAAATATAAACAAAGCAGCTTAAATGAGCATAATATCGAGAAAACAAACGGCGTAGCTAAGTCGGCAGTGTGCTTGGCTACCACGCAGCTGGCCGGGGTTTCACCCCTGCAAGGTCTGATGTTTTTTTGTTTTTTTTGTCTTTTTGTAAGTTAATAGAAGATTTTCGATTGTTTGAGAATCATGTAGTTACTCAAATTGTATAGTTCTAGAACAATCTAGGTCGAATGCTCTAGGCTTAATAGAGAGTTTTTCGTAGACAGATTTTTTCTCTCCACTACGCTCTCCGGAGCGAGGTCGCCACTACTTCGCATGCAAGACGCCAGCCTTGCTTGCCGAGTCCGATCTGGTGCGGGTTGTGGAGAACGTTGCGAGACAGCGGAAACGATTTACGAAAACTCTAATTCCGCGCCGTGCAGAGTCAGTCTCACGCCAACGCTCGACCCCTCTACAACCACGCCTGCGACGCTGTCCCTTCTCTTTCTTTTCGTTCCGCTACAAGAACGTTTAGTTTGTATGTTCGGTCGTCGCCTCATCAACTGCCATTCGTGACATTGTGTTGGAAGTTCGGTATGGCGGAGCGGACCACATCATCATATGATGATGGTTCGCTCCGCCATCAGCTATAGCTGTAGTGCGCGCGTGATATGCACGGTTGCCCAGCGCTATTAGAACTTGATGAGCGGAAGTCGAGAATTCGAAGAACTGACTCGGCTTTTTGGTTTTGCCAAACTGATTCTCAGTCAACCGAAAACCACTGAATAAGATTGTTGTTTGTTTTTTCTTCGAGTTCGTTAGCAAATGTTCGATTTATAATACGGGTTTGTTCCAGTCAGGTCAAAATAATGGTTTTGGTCCGGCTTTCCGCTCGGGTTTGCGTTCAGTTAGACAGCCTGCTAAAAACGTCGTTACTCTCTCTGGTATCAAGAAGAATGTCCCACTATGTTCTTTCCCCTGATATTCAACTGCTAAATAATTTGCGAACAAGCTCACAACTTTGCCATAATAACAAAAACTCGACTGTTGAATTTCATTCAACCAAACAAGTAAGCAATACCCGACGCACGATATGAAGCTCTGTAGTATTGCTGAACACCGGTAAAGGGTTCAAGGGATGACTTTAGAGCTCGGTGAAATAACCAAATTTAATATATTAAAACACTCATCAGACGAACAAGCACCTTAAAGGATGACAACAATATAATAAAACAGGACAATGCGGAGCGCAAGTTCGTCTGCTTCTTTTGCAGGAATTACGGTGACGTCAGAAAGACACCGAGCTCTGATTGGCTCTGGTATGAAGGATAGTGGGTAGACCTCAAAGCAAGCTGCCTCGAGGACTACCCACTATCGCTTCAGTCAGAGCCAATCAGAGCTCGGCGTTCTGACGTCTCCAGACCTCTGCAAAGGAGCAGACGAACTTGCGCTCCGCATAGAACCATCGAACTTATCGAATATAAAGCTACGTTGGTTCTGTCTAAGTCCCCTAATTTATTCGATTGTGATTACACGCCTGCCTTATCAGGTGAGTTCAATCCATTTGCTATTTTCCTCTTCAATATTAATTTCTGCTTCTGCTCTAAAGCGTACGGAAGCAACGCAGAGAAGTCGATTTAAGGAGGGGGGGGGCAGACAATGAGAGAGATTGGACGGTGAGAAGAGGACAATCCACAGTGCCAGGGCAAGACGCGCACAAAAAGCGTAGCCCTATACGACTGAATACCCTCAGCGATTGATTTTGAACGCTTTTCTTTCAGTATCTTCCTGACGTGATTAGACACAACTGTGAAATAGGCTGTCTGAAATGAATCTGGTTTCTGAAATAAGTTTTGATATTTTTCGCGTCTTCTTTCCCCTTTCTGTTTTGTTTCACGTCGTTAGCGTTTATTGTGCTCGAATAGTGGATTTTGTTTTCTTTTTGTAGCTTCAACACTTTTCGCACATGACGCAGCACGCGGCTGCAGAAGCAGATGGGCAGCGCGAGACGGAAAGAGCACCGGCGGACCGTAGGATCGTAGCAGGACGGTGACGGGAGGGACGGTAGAAAAGGGCACGCGCGAACCTACGCTTTGAAAGTGCTTGAAGGTCGATGCGCCACGTGTCGCTAAAATCTGGAACTACACCGCCGTGTCCACGAAAGTTGGTCTTGCGATTTCTCAGCTACGGTGTTAAGCCCCCAGCCTCCACCACTCATTCTTTTTTCGCTGCACAAGCGACGTCGCGACTGCGAAATGTCAAACAAAATCGCACCATTCGAATCAGGCTTCAGATAAGGGCCCTTCACAAAAACAGAGAGCTCGCGTTTACATGGACTAAGTAAGCGCCGTACCCGTCATCTAGATGTTTTGCCGGCGGAAGGGGGGCAAAGGAGAGCAGAAATCTCCGCATAAGCAATACCTACGGACAGTATGCGCAGAGCAAGTCGTTTGCTTCTTGCGCAGGAGTTGCAGTGACGTCACAACGAGGCCGAGCTCTCGATTGGCTTTGATTGAAAGGATAGTGGGTATACTTCAATGCTATAGGTGTCTTGAGATCTACCCACTATTTTTTTCAATCGGCCAATAAGAGCTCGGCGTTCTGACATCATCGCAACCCCGTGCAGGTAGCAGATGTACTTGCGCTTCGCCTAACAAAGTACAGAAAACTGCACAAAAAGGAAACAAGGATAATGTAGAAGACACACACGAATACAGGTGTGTAATTTTTTGCTGTTTTATTTATTGGAGATCATGCACCGATCCTCCCAACTACATATTTTGATACAATAGCAAGAGATATATTTGTTATAAGGTTCCTAAACGGAAAACGCATTGACCAGCTCATCGGTGTTTGGAGCTAACAACGTTCCTTTTCCTACCTACTCTCAGGGGTGGACATATGCATCAGGCTTCGGGTGGCTACAGAGCCCTACAAGCTATCACCAACACGGCGAACTCATGGGGGTGGTACCTCGTTTGGGGCTCCTCTTTATCCAAGAGTACGAAGTACTCATGGTTCTACGCGCAGCATGTGGAAAAACGAGAACCCTGGAAACTCCTCATTAAACCATACTCTCCCCACACTGCACTCTTGAAATAAATCTAAAGTTGTCTTAGTCATTCAGATAAACAAGGGTCCACTCACGCCGTATCGACAATTTTCAATATACTTTCTATTTACTTTCTTTCAACCAAAGTCTATTAGTAAAGACGAAAGTAAATGCTATAAAATTTCTATCACCACGTGTGAATAGACTTTCTGTCAGCATTTTTGTTTAGAATTTTTATATACTACAATGGGTAGAATAATAAGATGCAGTGCGGAAAAGCGACATCACACCCGGATGGAGCCTCCTTGCGGAGGCTGCTTTTTTCGACTGTGTCAAATAATTACAGCCTCTTGCAATGCTTTATAGCGTGAGATTACGTGCGAGAAAAAGCAGCATATTTGTAATCTTTTCATCTTCTTGGATGGTCCTCGTTCAAGTGATTGGCTTTCAAGTGCAGGGTACATATAACGGCTAAGCAGTCAACTCTACTGAATTACTAGTCTTATGAGTGCTCCGTGGCGTGTTCACTTGTGATGTCTGCGTACGTGCACATGGCAAGTGGCGAGTGCATGTTTCCGTGGATGTATCGCGAGGAACCTAAAAGTAATATTCAAAACTATAATTTGTTTTTAGAAAAACTGAATTATTTTAGTTAGAAAGAGGATAGAAACGTTGCTAAAATCTCATTCTGTTAACTATATAATTTGTATCCAAATATTCAAACTCTATGCACTAAGTTCTAATAGAAATACTACAAAAAAATGCAGCCAAGAAGCTAGTATAGTCAGGGGATAAAAATGGGATACATTCTCTTCAGAATATCTATAGTCCTATACCCTACTTTCTATAAAAATTCTGTAGAAAGTGGAAATGTTTTGTGCAAAGGCGGGATTAGCAAAATGATCAAGACGAGATTCTTTACTTGTACTTTTGCAGGCTACGTTTGCCCAGCCTTATAAGCTGTAATCCTCCACCTTTTTTTGTCGTTAAGACGCAGTTTTGAGTAAGAATGAAGGAACCTGTGGCGAGACGAATGTGTTTTCTATTATATGCAAAGTATGAGGACCTAACCGGTTTTGTCTGATGCAATATACCTGTTCACGTATTCAGGAGTGATTGACTGTGGCTGGCAACACAGAGTTCGATCTACGGAACGAAACAGACGACACGTAAGTAATATGCCTCTCGGCTCGCTTGCAGACGTACCGTGGAGTTTAACACTTCAAGGGTCGCCGCCGTACGTGTACGCCGGCGATGAAAGCTGTGCATTTAGGAAACGCTAGAATTCGATAAGCCAATCATAGCAGCGTTAAAAATTGCATAGACATGGCGCTCGTCCTATTGTGCATTTCCCTATCACCGTCTAAACAAATCACGCGTGGTGAACGCGCCGTGATCCTGGACTTTTTTCGCGAGTGATTAGGTCAGTTGTTGATAGCAAACGCACAAACACGGCAAGCACCATGACCATGCACTTTTGGTGTTGCTTCACTGGCTTATCGGTTTGTAGCGGCGGCCGCGCTCGTACCCGGGTGAAACGGAGTTAAAATCAACCCCCTCCCCCCGAGAAACTTTTTGTTTTTAATGAAAATTTGATTGCGGAAGGATTAACATTAAGTTTTACACATAAAACAAAAAAAGAACCAAGAGGTACAGGAAGCCTGTTTCTTAACGTATAGATAATGCTCCTGGGCGTGCACTAAGTGCAAGAATAATCGTAGCTGTCGATCGTTGCTCTAATCAACTAAAATGTATTAATAATAATTAATGATTAGTGTATTTTGGTAATGTGTTTATGATAGAAACATCAAGCCAGCCGTATTGCGAGACTGTACCATTTTCCTTTTTTTTATTCTTGTAAAGAGCCCGTGTTCTCAGGTCTCCATCGTCATTGAATCGAGCTATAGCTATTTCCAGCTTACTTATAAAACGGGAGAGGGGAGGGGGGGGGAGGGAGGGCTGTCTAATCTCGAGCATTTCATTATAGCTCCGCAGCCCGGCGATTCTTGAGCTCTCGGTGACTCTAATTACGCACGCATTCAAAATCACGAAACAGGGGCGCAAAAGCTCTTCCTGATGCGACTCAGGTCGTTGCGCGTGACATTCTGTACGACGACGGGGCACAGCCTCTCACAACATGGGCTCTGTAATCTCGACACTCGGCGAGGAAGTCGGGGCGGAGGAATTCGACCGCCGTGATTGGCCGGCGCCAAGGTCAAGCGCGGTGACGACCAATCATGGCCGCCGGATTCCTCGCGTTCTTTTTCGCCTACACTCTAATAAAAGCGCGTGCGTCTACTTTTTGCACAACACCAGACTCACCTTACGGTGGCAGCTCAGCGAATGACGATGCCGAAACACACGTTTAGACCAAAAAAACGCAGTCTGAGTTGTGACATTAATCTATGCAAAACGACACTATTGCATTCCTTAATGTCACAACTCAGACTGCGTTTTTGGTCTAAACATAGGTCTCGGCGTCGTCATTTGCAGAGCTGCCTCCGTAAGTTGCGTTGATTGACTCTCCGAGTGCTGTGCGGAGAAAGTAGACGCCACGGGCTTTTAGTAGAGTCGTAGTGTAAAGATTACAGCGCGGAACTCTTCGCCAGCCGATAGCATGAGAGCTGTTAACAACTTGAAATAATAAAGAAAATAGTTCTAGTAATAAAAGTTTAGTTATTTGGGAAATTGACAACTCAAACAATCCTATCACTTAATGTCCGCCCAGGAGCATAACCTAGGTGCGAAAACAGAAACAATAAACAAAAATAATCAATTCTGAGCTTAAACTGCAGTCGTGGTCATCAGTTGCCCAAAATGTCGACATCATTGGTTATTCTAAGAATAACCGGAACAAAAGTTAGCTGCTTCTGCGAGTGACTGTACAGTTAGGTACATAACGTTTTCTGTTTCTACTCAGAAATGCTCCACACTTAAATTTGAACAGTCTGTAAACATGGTATTCCGGGCACATCCGGCCGCCATGAAACGGGCCGAATATTCTTTCCTGTTCGGGTATACATGCCTTACACCTGACGTGACGCTAGGGAAGGAAGGGGCCCCGCACCATGCTGATGGTGGACTTCACACCGCGTTTATGCACTTACCAAGGCGTAGGATTCGGCTAACTGCCGGGACATGCTCTTACATGCACCATATTTTCACCAAAACTACGTAGTGCTTTCCATGTGAACTTGGAAAAACGTGCCGAGCTTACGATGATGACGTTCGCTCTAGTACGTGCGGAAGTTGTTCGGTGTTACTGGCGATTGCGCAACTAGCAGAAAATTTTAATATGCCGCCAACGAAGTTTTTACGCGGAGGGCTGTCTATTTATTAATTAATTTATTTATTCAAGGTACCTCGCTGCGCCTATGAGGGCATTATAGCGAAGAGGGGGGGGCGAGTACAGGCGAGCAAAGGTACAAAAACAAAAGGCGCGTGACATGAACACGCAAAACAAAAATTCCTACAATTACATGGTTCTTGAAGAGAGGCACGAGCAACACGACAATAAAAGCAATCTGAAAGGTCAGTATTTAATATTCTATTGAAAAGTATGGACGTAGACGCTAGATTTATTGACTTTTCGGGTAGTGAGTTCCAGTCGCTTCTTGTGGAAGGAAAGGAAGAGTTCTTGAACACTTCGGTTCTGCACTGGTACTCTCTCATTTTTTTTTAAGTGGTCTCTCCCTCCTGATGTAAAGGTTGGAGGCAGCGTATAGTTGTTTTTATTTAAATCAAGGTAGTTATGAAAGATGCTATGATAGAATTTTAATCGCATGGAACACCTTTTGTGGGCTAATGGGATTAAGTCCAATTGTGTTTTCAAATCGTTAACATTTAATCTAAAATTGTAGTGGCCTGTTATAAACCTGGCTGCTCTGTTTTGAACTTTTTCAATTGATTAACAAGATATGGCTGACTAGGGTCCCAGGGGACACTGCCGTACTCAAAGATAGGTCTAATGTATGTTAGGTAGAACGTCAACTTAGTGTTTCGTGGACAATGTTTAAAATTTCGCTTTACGAAGTTAAGCATGCCAGTTGCTTTTGCAGTTACGTAGTCTACGTGTTTTGTCCAGGTAAGGTTTTCCGAAAGGTATGCACAAAGGTATTTGACGATTGGTACGGTTGCTAGAGAATTTCCGCTGACTGTCGTATGTGAAGAGGACAGGCCTACGTTTACGCCTGATCGCACATGATCACACTTTGCCGTGTTTAGTTTCATGCCCGATGTATCACACTACGCAAAGATACGGAAGATATCATCTTGTAATGCGCAGCAATCTGCGATGTCACGGACCTCAGAGTATACAACACAGTCATCTGCGTAAAGCCTTATTCTTGAATTCAGTGAGTGGGTGATATCGTTAATAAAAATCAAAAACAAATGTGGACAAAGCACAGACCCTTTTGGTACTCCGGATGTAACCGCAATATCGCCCGACTGTTTGCCTATGATTAAAACGGATTGCTTTCTCTGGTGAAAGTAATCGGTCAGCCATACGAGAACGTTACTTGGTAAGTTTAATGTTTAAATTTTATGAATGATAAGCGCATAAGATACTGTATCTAATGCTTTTTTTAAATCAAGAAATAGGCAATCTACTTGAAGCCTATTATCAAATGAGTTTGCCCGGTCATGATGAAGTTCAACCAGCCGTTTCTTGACTGAATAACCTTTCCTAAAGCCATGTTGCGCTGGAGTGAGATAGCTGTTTCTGAATAAGTGATCGAAGATATTGCTATATTATGCGTTCAATATCTTTAGAGCAGGTACAGAGAAGAGCAATGGGTCTATAGTTTTGAACAACGTTTTTCGGACAATCCTTGTGCAATTGTACTATATTTGCTTTTTTTATTCACCAGGAAGCCTTCCACTAGGGAACGATTGTTCAAACAAGACTTCCAAATATGATGAAATGATCTTGTAACATTCAGTGAGAATACGTTGGGTATGCGATCGGGACCGCCTGCTTTCTCGGCTTTTAGTCCATTAATCATTTTCAAAATTCCGTCATTAGAAATTTCAATTTTTTAATTTTATTTATTAATACTTGTACGTCATTGAAGACCCATACAGAAGTGCCACGTCCATACTTTCTAGCAACATGTCAGGAGAAGGCGGGTATTCATTAGGAACTACGGTATGAAAATACAGATTGGAAGTACCTATTAAAAAGTGTCGCGTTTTCTTCCTCTTCTGCGACGAGTTGTCCGCAGTTAGCAATTGAGGGAATTCCGAGTGCTACTTTATTTTTTGACTTCACATATTTCCAGAGTTCTTTCGGTTTTTCTTCAGTTTCATCATTTAAAGACTCATGAAATTTGAGTTTACATTCACCCGATTTATTTTTGAAATGCTTACATAAGACCGTTAGTTGTGAAAGAGACGCAGAGTCGTTTTTTTACGATATTTCAAATATGCTCGCTTTTTCCTTTTAGCAAACGAGCGTAGTTCTGCGTTCATCTGCGGTTTGTCTTTACGTCGACTGAAAGTTAACACCTTGGTAGGGAGGAATACTTCGACTAAATAATTATCTCTATTCCTAAAAAAATATTCTAAAGAGTTTCAACACCAAGGTGGCGGGAGATCTCTCTAAACTAAGAGAAATATTTACAGAGATCAATTGAGATGCCCTTATAATTACCGCGGTCATACAGAAAAACTTTTCTGGGTGGGTTCGACTATTTATTTACGCACCTGCTGGTTATACCCCCTACTATAATTTCGTAATCGCTAATCCCCGGAATCCTAGAGAGAGAGAGGATATAAAACTTGTATCATTACTAAAAAGCATGTCCAACGTGCTGGCCCTCGTTTTACCTAGCCTTGTCGGGAATGACACATGCTGATAGAACTCAAAGCTGGAAACAAAATTGAGAAAGGTCCTGTACGCGGAAGAAGTATTCAGCGTCATGGGTTGACCGTCTGCCCACTCCACATGAGGAAAGTTAAAATCACCACCAAGCTACAAGGTCGCCGGAGTCAGTGAATGACAATATCATATCAAAAGAGGGAGAACATTGCAGCTTCATTCTGAACCAGGAGGCCTATAAAAGAAGCCCACAGTGATAAACTCGCCATTTTCTAGTAAAATCCTACACCATGCCGATTCACAATTCAGACCATTAACCTCGATCTCAAAACGTTTCAGGCTGTCATGAACTAAAGAAAGACACCACCACCATATTTGTTTCTACCTCGACAGTTGTGCAACAAAGGTCCGAGGGGAGCACTTCAGCATCGCTAATGGAACCTTCCAGCCAGGACTCCGTACCAATAACAACACTAGGCTTAGCCAGAGTTATGACGATTATTATTCGCCCCATTTGAACATTTTCACGTTTAAAAGCACAACTAAATTAATATATTAGGAAAGGTGTCGCCAAACCTCGGCGCGCGAATGTCTTCCGATCGGCCGGCGGCTGGCTGCGGTCCTTCCAATGAAGCTTGACCCGCTGCCCGCTTCAAGCGAGGCGCTACCGGCGTGAAAAAAGTTGTGTTCCTACTAGAAACGGCGCCGCGATAAGCTACAAATACGCTGAAGAAGGTAATAAAAAATAAAACTAAATCATAACGGTGTTCTTTCGCCATGACAGAACATTGCCATCACAAGCATTACCGTTCTAGTGCTTCGGATTTATGTATGTGCAACTTGGTTGAAATTTCCCAGCGTTCTCTACGTATCTATGTGTCAGCATTAGTTCCATCACTCTCAGCCTTTTGCAGTGCTCGAATGCGCCGAAATATCAATGCGCTTTCATTTTATGCCTGGTGAGTTGTTTGCGGTTTCAATTGCTGTGCAACATCATCATTAGCTAAATATTCAAATTTCATAATCAAAATATATGTTTTCATCTAACTTTCGGTTATTTTAATACATTATCTCTAACATTAATAGTTTTGTGGCCATTCGAAGTCTTTCCTAGCTAGGCCATATTCCGTAGTAGCTCATTCTCTCGTTTATGGGAATTGACGCCTATCTCTCCTCGCGGCCTCCAAGACTCCGACATGTGCCTAATCCGGCCCCTTAGCCAAAACATTCTGAAAACCCCTGTTTTAGACTGAGGCACGGCTCCAGTGCCATGACTGAAAAGATGTCGGCTCAATTTTCACATCCAATGATTTTCATAACACAGCATACGATAGTAATAATAATAATAATATTTGTCTATTCTTATTTTGTTTTTAAATTCTTAAAGCAAAACGCTTGCTTTTCCTGTCTTACGTTAATATTCGGGTGCCTGTGCGTTTGTGAGCAAAAGGGTTACATGACATTCCTCAACATACACCACCCGAAGAAGTAACTCACCAAGTAACTAAACAAAAGAGTACATTTTTGGACTTTTTCTTAACGTGCTAGTGGAGTACTGAGGAGTACGCTGGAACTGAGCCTGGGGATCCTTAAGCCGGAACTTAGACTGAAATATTCGCCTTTGTTATATTTTACAGCATGCAATAAATGCGCTTCTTCGGGACACGTTTGAGACAAGACACAAAATATGGTATGAAATTACCACCCTCACAATTTTATTACTTGTCCGCATTGTTATGCACCACGTATGCCTGTGTGGTATCTCCCAGGTAGTTTCACGTGATCGACAGCAAGTTGAACACGACACTTGCTCTCTAACCGTATCGCCAGGATGCTAGAATCTAAAAAAGTCTTACCACGTCCGCGTCCATAGTGTCTCCCCATTTATATTATTAACGAGATGGCCACGGCAGGCCCATGCTGTCACAATCTCCACTCATCGTCGAAAACGCACCGCTTGCTTTTTGTGGAGCACGAGAACGAGCAGCACAACCCCTTGCACACTTCTTGAACCACGTCCGTCACCCGTATCGTAGTTTCGCTTTGGCCAGCATGAATGCTCACGGCGGACGACCAAAGTTCTGACGGCTATAACGTGCATGACGCACCGTGCATGAAACGACGTGGGCTGGGACACGAACTCGCTCTCAGTTTATGAAATAATTACAAAGGCCTCAACTGATTTGCGTTCAAATTCGTTAAACACGTTGCGTGTAATTTACCGTGTTTCGTCTGAGCTGTTAGATAGGGCAACGAATCATTCGGGACGGAGTCCAAACAAAATGAGCAACTATGCTTATTCTTGGCCTAGTATGATCTACGGTAGACTACTTGATCAATGGTGCGCCTTCTCTTTGACAAACCTTCTTTTTTTCATTTCCGCCAAGAAAATATTTAATGACACGCTGCTCATTCTCGCTCATTGAAACGCACACAAAATGTGGGCCCACCGAAAGTACTACAGGGACCGGAAGTTCCGCAATGGCTTGTTTATTTTTACCTAAGAATACCATATAGAGTAGAGCAATGTTTTGAACGCATTCTATAAAAAATACAGGAAGAAAAACTTTTTATCGAATGGATTAAAAAGTAACCTATTAACACATAACGTGTTTGGAGGATGTGACGCATTTTGGCATTTAGTCCTGATTTGTCGACACGGTGTTTGCATCGCAACATATTAATTCATGGCGGAACTGTAGAAACGAAACAAATTATGATTAACGAATAAATAGGGATAATTCAGGTGCTAATTATATACATATTGTTAATAATGTATGTAACTGTACAGCTACTCGCAGCGGCAACCACATTTTGTTCCAGTTATTCTAAAACAGTCAGTTACGTCGAAGTTTTAGGCGATTGGCGACCACGACTACAGTTGTAGTGCAGAATTTTTGAAATATATATTGGGCTTGCAAAAAGCTCTTAGACTTGTTCTTGTGCACATTATATCAAGCAAAAAAATCGGACACACATAAAGGCATGTCAGACAATATAAAGTAAAAACAAATTTAATACGTACTAAATATTTAAGGGTAAAAAAAAGGTATCTTGGAGGCGCCTATACGTATAGGATATTTTCAAGGTTACGAGTGGGACAAACCAATCTGTCACTTATGTAATGAGATAAACAGAACCTTCAACGGAAACCTTACAGAAGTATTAAAAGCTGAAGAGGTTTCTGAATTTAGAAGAAGTGTGCAAGTGTGAATGCAGGTGTCTTAAAAAATATGTCCCAAGTTTTCTTTCGGTTTTACAGGTAGAAGAGGCACCTGCCTCATGGATTCCGGACAAAAACCGTCGCAAGACACGGAGCCTGTGTCTCCTTTCCTCTGCAAAGATGGCGTGACAGAGCGTCCTTTTCTTGACGTTCCCGTGCCCTGGTACGCGAAGGTGGTCCGGATGCTACTGAGTGGCACTCAGCTGCCATCGAGCCTGGCGCTTCTTCCAGACGGTAACCGAAGGTGGGCCAAGCAGCGGAATATGACACCGCAGGAGGGACATGACGGGGCCGTCATTCTTGTCGAACAGGCAAGCACCCCGGTTGGAGTAAAATTTCTTTTCCTATTAAGGTCACTGAAAACATCTATCGTGCGATGGATGGGGTGGCTAACGGCTGTACCATATATAACGGGAAAGGGGTGGGGGGGGAGGGTAGCTTGCGTCGCCTAGCCTAGAAACCAAACGTATGATTCGTACGCTCGCTCTTCTACGCCAATTTGTTCTCGTCATTGACAGATTAAACATTTCAGTGCTACGCCCTAGTGTACTCGGGCGTATTCTCATATGGTTTCAGTTTCGGTTTGCTTCCTGCTCCTCCCCACCAGGGCTGCCAACCCGAAGGAAATTTCCCAGATTAAGGTAATATTCCGGTCTATGTGGGAATAAGAGAAATCTTGCTAGTTTGAGAGAAATTTTGGGCACCGTATATATCTGAAATTTTTTGCACGTCAATCATGATTTTTGTTTTCCGAGATAACATCGACTTTTAGCGGCTTTGTCTAAATTTGGTTTATCTCCTCCAGCCGTTTCGCGGTTTGTGGTGCGACCATCTTGCAACACTGAGGAATACTAGGCTAGGTGAAGCAAGATACCACCCGTTATAAAGGGTACAGGCGTTAGCATCTATCCATTCATCCAACTTTTTTCAGCAAAATTAGTTTTCATCACCCCGTGAAAACTAGAGAGGAAGGCAGCAGCCAAGTTGAAGATTCTAAAAAGCCGCCGCGCCTTCACAAAAAAAAGGCTGTGATTACAAGAATAACTATTGCAATGTATGGAGATATAGACTTACCATGACTAATGATATTTCGTGAAGTGCCGTCGTGCTCCGTGTGTTCGAGTTCGAGAATTTTCGCTTGTGTTACTTTTTTGTTTTAGAATGACTATTATAAGAAGCCCTAATGACGTTATTAAAGCCGTATCATGTTGTGATGACGTGCATAACATCTAAGCTGAATATAGGGCTTTATTCGCCAGTTTCAATCTCCCGGTAACACTTCTCTCGCCAGATTTGCCTTGGCCACGGTTTTGGCCCGAAACAAAACTAATTTATTGCAAAACGTACGCGAGGCGTGAAGTCTCTGCGTAGGTCAAGTCGTATGCTTCATGCGCAAGGGTTGCTGTGACGTGAGAACAACGCCGAGCCCTGATTTGCTTTGGTTGAAAGGGAAGTCTGTAGACTACCCACTATTGCATTCAATCAGCTAATAAGAGCTCGGCTGTCTGAAATCATAGCAACCCTTGTGCAAGAAGAAGATGAGCTTGCGATCCCAATATAATAATAATAATAATGATGCCTTTATTTTTCCATCATTTTATGAAGGGGAGGCAGGTCAAAAAAGCTGTGGACATAGCTTGACGGTTCCTTGGCCCCCTACACTGGCAAAACAGAACAGCTTAAACAAACAAACAAAAGTAGCTGATACAGAAAACAGTCCTGGCAGAACGCATCAACACACAGACCTATATAAGACTGCGAGGGTATTGTACATACTACTTTCGAAGCTAATTCGTGGTAAGCGAGTCCAGTTGAATGTCGCGACTAATGAAGCCGTTAAGTAATTGTGGTAAACTATAGTTTAACATTTACAGACAATAGTTAGTTCTATGAGAGACCATTCTCCCATATTTGACGTGCCGTGTTGGTTACGTTACAACGCTTCTAGTCAACGCCGCGAGAGTCGCCACGAATTGAGAATTTAGCTTTTTCCACTTTCTTAAAATCAGAGGTAAACCTGTAACTGTACATGTTATGTATAGTTATAAAAGTGTATATTTTAAGAGACCAGCAGTATGAGAGTCCTGTGGGGTGATGCAGATAATCATTACCATTTTCTTTTGAAGCAGGAATATCTTTTCTAAATTTCCGGCTGTGGTCGTGCCCCAGATAAGGTGGCAATAGAGGTAGGAGCAAAAAAAGAGAGTTGTTGAAAATTAGTTTGGCAGAAGTTGGTAAGATAGAGCTGCTGCGCTTTTATACCCGGCAACACAAGATAATTTAGAAATTACGTGCTGTACATGGTAATTCCAAGACATGTTTTCAGAAAAGATAACTCCGAGTGCTTTAAAGCCATCAACGGTTTCAATGGGTGTTGTGTTTAAGGTAAGCCCAGCAGTGCATGTCGCGGACGCCCTATTTTTCGGGCAAAGAAGAATGGCTTTTGTTTTATTTGTATTTATTTTTAGTGAGTTTGCCTGTGGCCAAGACTCTGTTTCGATAATGTTCTATTTGCGTGTGCTATTAATAAATTTGTCTCGTCAGCAAGAAAAAAAAAATGCCTGTATCGTCCGCTTAAGTTACTAGTTTAGCACTTTGATCTATGTTCGCTATGTCGTTCACATATATATTAAATAGAAAAGGACCTAGTATACTTTCTTGAGGGACATCTGACGCGATAAGTCTTGTTTACGTTTTGCTGTCGATGTTTATGGTAAGAGTTCCGAAGTATTAACGCGCCACCGTGAAAACCATAATGTTAAATTTCTGCAATGAATACCTCATGATTTAAGCTATCAAAAGCTTTGGTATAGTCGACGAAAGCACCCAAGCTTTAGCTGTTTTATTTTTCAAATTGTTATAGGATATATTGTTTTTGTGCTGGGAGGCCGGGTCTGTTGAAAGATTCTTTCTGAAGCAAAAATTCAGCTGAGTTGAGTAAACCATACTAGTCAGAAAAATGGCTAAACTGAATATGTAGCACTTTCTCAAGAGACCTTTGAAAAGACCGGAAGTATCGAAATAGGGGCGGTAGTTTTCTATTTCATCTCTCGCTCCCTTCTAATCTAGCACTAACACTTTTGCCAATTGCATTTCTTTTGGAAAAACACTCATAGCAATAACAACATAAAAATATGTGTTAGCAAGGAGCAATAAGGTCTATAACATACTTCACCGGGCGAATATGAATATTATCGGCGTAGGTGGAACCACTATTGTTTAGTAACATAGATATAGAAATTACTTCAAAGGAACAACCGGGTCTAAAATATAGCGTTTACATTACTTTGATCAGTGTGTCTGGAAGCGTTAAGATCGGTTGGAGTGTTCCCCAATCTAACAAATAATTCACTACATACATTTGGCAGGAGGCGCCCCATTAACGTGCCCCTTCTCCTGGGTCCTTCTTTTCTCTGATGCGAGGCCGAGATCGTTTCTTTTTATCCTCAAGCGTTTCCTGTGTTCCTTGCTCCGAGACCAGTGGCGCTTCTCGCGTTTCCGGCCGCGATCCAACGATCTCTTGGGCTTCGCCGAGTTCACTTCCGACTTGGTCTGGACGCGGCTGTCGTCGTCCGAAGCCATCTGGTTTGCTCTGCACCACACCAACCGGACCGTCCAGACCTTCAGCGGTTGCCACTTGGCGCCGAACCTCTTCTTTGATACGATCGGTGGTTACCTCCAGTTCCCTCTTGGCCCGCCATGATTGCTTTATGTGCCATCCTCAGTATCATCATTTGATACTCTTTGGGAACCACCTGCTGTTCCCATTGCTTGCGTGATGGGTTCTCACACCTCCCGTAGAGAACGTTCTTACAAAACACGAACTCAGATTTGTAAAAATTTTCCGAGACGAACGTTCTCTCAGCGGCCGCAGAGCACTTCCTCGGCGTTTCTTCAGTTTTCTGGGCCGTTTCCAGCTTGATGTGATCCATCTCTGTGGGTTCCAGTGTTATGACTGGTAGCTCGGAACACGCCGTCTTGCTGGCTGTCTTTTTCAGCGCCCCCGCACATCCTCCATTTCTCTTAAAGACTTCATTGTCTTGTCTCAACGTTTTCTCACTCACGGCGAGTCCTTCGGCAGTCTCGTTCTTTCTGCCGTCACCCTGAGAGGACACTTCCTTTTGTTCTTTTCCGACCTGGTTGGTCGTTTTTCGTGCCATTCTTTATCGGGATCATCGACCCTTCTCACCCCCTTGACGTTTCCGAGTACCAGATCATATAACGGATCTTCCATGCACTTGGCCATTGTGCTACCCGTAATATACGGTGTTTTCACTTCGATCTCAGCCTCCGGTAGGTATTTAATTGTCCTATCAATAAGGAAAACCGGGCTGGTAACACCGGTTAGCTGATGATCTGAAACCAAATCCCTCCTCACTACGACCGTGTTGCAACCACTGTCTCTTAATACTGTTACTGTTCGATGCCCCACTTCACCTCTCACTACTGGCATATTTTGCACCAGAAACCACGGGGCTTTTTCCATTGCCGCAGTTACAATTGGTATCTTGTCCCCATTTTTCAGGATGACAAATGTCTCTTCGTCTGGTGTTTCTTTGTCAACATCCGCAATCACACAAAAGCCTGGGGCGTCTTGTCATCCTTTCCTTCTGGCTTCCAGGTACACGTCTCTGACTTGTGCCCAGCCTTTCCACATCTCCAGCACACAGGGCTGCGTTTGTTCTTGGAACTAGTCCAGCAATCGGCCACTCTGTGACCCGGCTTGTTGCAGAAAAGCAACGGCCTGCTTCCTTGGATTGAAGCAGCGGTCGGCCACCTTCTTTGTTCCGCGCTCCGCCCTTGTGTCTCACTTCCTCTTCTTTCATTTTAGCCAAGCAAGCTTGTCCCTGCGCTTCTAAGAAATGGTAAGCTGTTGTGGCCAAGTTTTCAAGACACTTGCAGTTTCTCTCTTTTAAGAATATAGCTAGTTTGGTACTGCATCTTTTCAGGAACTGGTCGCCAACTATCAAGTCTCTCAGTTCTTCAAACGTTTTTGGGGTCTCGCCCGTCTCAATCCAGCGGTCGAAGTAGCCGAGGAGCCGAGCCTCGAATTGCTTCCCCGTCTCTGCCTCTTCTGGCTTGCTTTCCCGGAACTTTTTGCGATATCCCTCGGTTGTGTAGCGAAACCTCTGCAATAGGCTGAGCTTGACCTTTGCATGATCAAGTGACTCTTCTGGGGTCAACCTGCCTACAACTGTCAGCGCCTCGCCGGTGAGACACAAACTTAAGGACATCGTCCATTTCTCTCGGGGCCAGTTCTGGCTGCTCGTAACTCGTTAGAAGCGTTGGGTGAACGCATCCAGGTCATCTCGTTTTTCATAAAATGTTGGAATTAGTTTATGGGGACTTCGATAGTTAGTTTGTGCTCGTGAGCTTTCCCCACCGCCGGTATCGTGCGGGTTGGTATCTCCCGATGTTCCGTTACTTCCTCGCAGCTGAAGACGCACTGGTAGAACTTCCTGCTCTTGGCGAAATCTGCGTAACTCAATTTTTGCCGTATCATGTGCCTCTTTCGCTGCCTCACATGCACCTTCTCGCAACCTGACTCGTTCTTCCCTTTGCCTGACGCGTTCTTGCTCCACCCAGTCACGAAGTTCTCCACTCGCGTATTCCAGTTATTTACCGAGTGTTATTAATATTTCGGTATCCATAATCTTGTTCCCTTACAGCACCGTTCCGTAATCCCACTCTTTAAAAGTTGTTAAGAAGAGAGGGTCCTGTCACGGATGCCAGATTGTGATGGAAAAAGGTGAAAATGAGGACTCGGCATTCCAGAACGGTGTGTGCAAAAGAAAATATATTATTTACAGAAACATTGAAAAGAACAAGAAGCGTGGGAAGCACTCCAAGCTATAAACACGTCCATATAAAGTCAGTCAGAGGGATTCCGCTTACAAGGCGCCGCTTGTTCTTAGGATTCACAGCAGCCTTGAGCTTGGATGTCAATTCTTCAGGGTTTAACTCGGTCGTCTGGTTCACCGGTGTCGCCATGCGTTCGTTCTCGGTCCCTGCCTTTGGTCCTCTGTCGCGAGCGCATCTCTGCGCGCGCTTCCACCGCCTCGTCTTCTTCGTTTAAGTCCCGTTCATATCGTCACATAAGGCATGCGCGAATGGTGATAAGACGCGCGCTTGGGTTTTCTGTCGACAGACACGAAAAAATCCCACCTGCAAGCCATATAAAGTGTCGCCGTAAAAAAAAAATCAATCGCAAACGTTTTGCAATTTGTTTACATATTTTCTAAGCTTCACCATTGTTTTTCTTTGAAAAGAGTGACTTCACTGTGTCGCGTGACCTCAATACGTCACGCGACATCATGGTCTCGTGAGAGGTTGTGATGGCACGTGACGTCATCATGTCAGGTGTCTTTATGACGTCACGTGTTTGTGTGTACACTGTGTCATGAACGTCACGATGCCACGTGCTGTTAAGATGTCACATTACGTCATTGTGTCACAGCCCTACGTGGCGGTTTTTCGTGACGATGCTTCTTTATGACGGTTTTCTCGCGGGGTTAGGCGAAACAAAACACGTTCTGTGTCTAAGTGTTTATCTGAAATGCGCTGTTTATTAGCCTTACTATAATGTGAACAACGCCTTTTTAAACATTACTTCCGATAATTTCTTAATTTTAACAACAAATTTCTTCGCAGGTTCTGGCGGTGGCGTTTGCGTTAGGCGTAACAAAAATATCCGTTCAACTGTTCAGCCTGCACAACTTCATGAGGCGCGAAGATCAGCAACGCCACCTCTTTAGCATCCTTAGCCGTTTCTTTGACAGCATCACTAAGAACTGGTAAGTCTGTATGTGTATGCTTTGACAACCAGGACAACGAAACTATGCGAAGATACCAGGCGAAAACCTCAAATCTATAAAGGGTATTTTTTTTTTAAATGTGACTCGAAACTTCTTGTTGGAACCAGAGAAGTCGCGGCCCTGGCAGCAATAGACGTTGGCGTGTACTTTTCCAAAAGTACACGCCAACGCCTGTCAGGCCTGTCCAGTATTACTTGATCGCGTACTCTGAGCGAGCATTGGATTCGAGGGCTTAGTCAGCTCTACGTCAGCGTTTGGCGAGGGCTCGGATGCTATCACTCATTTCGTGTCCATGTCATGGCGGCTGCCAATGTTTGTCGATGGACTTTTGAAAATTATCTATTGTCTCAGTGCTCCCGGAAACGGTCAGGGGAATCTTTATTTTTATTTCCTTGTGTTGCGCTATCTAATTGAAGTTATGTATCAGTGCGCCATGAACGAAATGTCGTGCACAACGCTGCAGACTCCTCACCCGGGACAGAGCATAGTTATGACCTGAAGTGCTCAAAATTTAGTGTGTTGACCCTAGAATATAACATTTTATGAGCGTATAAAAATATGGTACAGCAAAGTTAAAGTTGTCTCGATCAATCTCATAAACCCCGGGAGCACAAAGTACGTCGCGCATGCCTAATATGCGCGCGTTAGGATTTGTTATGCTTTTAGAAAAGACGACGATTGTCGCTCGGCACAGTCAACAGGTGACACGTAAAATATTCGAGGCTTATTACATTTTTAAGCATAAGGGTGAGTGCGTCAGTGCTCCCTCGATTGCGCTCTTCGATAAAGAAATCGCATTCTTGGTTAGCTATGACACGTGCCCATTGGCGATGGTCTGATATATGTTTGTCTTTTGTTTTTACGCCGGTAGGTGGTTTTCCAGAAATAAGCCAGTTGTCAGTCAGCGCTCGGTCTGTGTGTTACTCCTTCTTTGTCCTCCGTACTTTTGGCGCTGTTTCCGTTCTCATAACTAAGGCTACGGAAGGCTCTGCGTGGCATTGAGTGCGTGTCACGCACGACCCACTCACGTACTTCCGGGTTTATTAGACTGATCGAGACCATACTAATTTCCTTCAGGACCCGTGACGTCCTGCGATTACGTGAAGAGCTACGTTTCGTCATTCGGAAGCCTACTGCGCGCGTCGACAGTAGCCTACTTCTGCGGGATCTCTTAAGTCCTATGATGTCCTGATGCTTGATGTCTCGTTCGCCCCCTCCTATAGAGGCGTCAGTCAAGCGCGTCGGGTTACGAACCGCCCGATACGGGATGCGGTTCTTGCTATGCCTTTGGTCAGTGTTGTACGGAACAACGTTCCAAGGAACGGCGTTCCTGGAACGCGTTCCTTTCAGGAGGAACGAAGGAACGCCTCCGTTCCATTTTGCATCGATGGAACTGGAACGGGAACTCGTTACATTTTTACGGTAACGGAAGAAGGAACGGCGTTCCTTTTGCTTCGTCCAGTGGGGTAATTTTTATTTTATTTCCGAAAGGGTAATTTAAAAAAACTTTTAAAACAATATATTTACGAACAGCAGGATCTTGTTAATTTTTGTTTTTGTTTCTTAGGGTTTATTTTCGAGGGTCTTCGCTTGGTAACAGTAGGGTACAGGAGAGCTAGTGGGCATTGGTTCTCTTTTCAGTGCCCGAGGCTACGGTACAGAAATCAAAACATTTAGTCGAAGGAAAAGACAGAAAAAGGGACGTCTCAAACTCAGCTACTTTCTTTGCTTCCGCAAATCCTCATTCACCCAGAAATTTAAGGCCGACTGCAGCCATCACTGAACTTCTACAAAGAAGCCAGTTACACCAAAAGAACAGATGACTAGACATCAAACGCACCCTTGTATCCCAAACATTGGGCAGATGCACAAAAATTAACCTTCATTCCCTCTCCTCTTCTCCCGCCTTCAAGCTGAACAACGAATCCAACCTCCACGAAAAGGGACTGGTAGTTTTTAAGACTGACCTTTCAAATGTCCTACCTTCTCCCCTTGTGGACAGCAGCATCGAGAAGCAACTGTTGTTAAGTTCGAACACGGGACTTTGTTGGATTAAAACGTGTGAGGTTGTTGTAAAACGCTCGTGCAATGCGGGGTAACAGTACATTTGGCTCGTCTGCATAACCCACCACAAACATGAATATGGCGAAATGCGGAGATTTTTAAAGGTGAATATATCAACAAATGAAACTTGCTTCCGCTCGTTTTATTCTCCCGGTGTCGTTTCATCACCGCTTTCAAATTCGTATGTTGCTATTTGATGGGTTAGATAATAAAACTTGGTGTGATCTAACTAAATATGGTAATCCGCAAAATACAAATGTAACGTTTATGTAACGATACGTTCCTTTTTTTAACTGTAACGGAAACGAGTTCTTTTATCACAGATGGAACCTGTAACGGGAACGCGTTCCAAAATCAAGAGGAACGAGGAACGAGGTTCCGTTCCTCTTTTCGAGGAACGCGCACAACACTGCTTTCGGTATATCTTAATAATGGTGAATAGGTATAAAATATTATGGCTAAGTCTCTTTGCACGTGCTTTCCGTTCCTATACATTGGCTGTTATGGGCTCTGTATGCTGTATGTCGCCTTGTCCCAAGTGTAACCCTAGTGAAAACAACATTTGTATGAGAACTTTATTTTGTCCAATAAACACATATGAATTATACAATATATATAAAACATAAAGGAATCATATATGAACCATAAAGACATATAGGAACCATATAAAAAAGTGAAAGCCGTTTACAACTCCCTGTAAAGCCGAATTAGAGCGCAGCTCTTAGGCGCCCGTTTCCGGCTTGAGCGGCGTCGGCGTCGCCGTCGGCGTAACCGCGCGGTGCATTATGGGACGCGTGACGTCACTGATAACGTCATCAGCGACGTCACTGATGACGTCATCGGCATCGGCATCGGCATCATCACTGATGATGTCATCGGCATCATCACTGATGACGTCATCGACATCCGCATCGGCATCATCACTGATGACGTCATCGACATCCGCATCGATATCTTCACTGATGACGTCATCAGTGACGTCACTGATGACGTCATTGGCGATCCGCATCCTCATGCGTCATCAGTGACGTCACTGATGACGTCATCAGTGAAGATATCGATGCGGATGTCGATGACGTCATCAGTGATGATGCCGATGCGGATGTCGATGACGTCATCAGTGATGATGCCGATGACATCATCAGTGATGATGCCGATGCCGATGCCGATGACGTCATCAGTGACGTCACTGATGACGTTATCAGTGACGTCACGCGTCCCATAATGCACGCGCGGTTACGCCGACGCCGCCTCAAGCCGGAAACGGGCGCCTAAGAGCTGCGCTCTAACAACTTATACGGAACTTTTCACAAATGTTTGACATGGTTCTTATAAGTTCTATATATCTTATATAGTTTTTATATTGTTCTTATATGGTTCTTATTTGTTCTTATATATCGTGTATGATTCATATGTTTTTACTGGAGACAAAAGTTTCTCATACAAATGAGATGTTTCAATAGGGAAAGGCGTTCTGTGAAACGCTTTTTTGTGTTAAACCCAACTAGTAAACAATATGTGGGTTAAAACCGTTGTTTTATTCTGCTTTGGCCACCCAGGAAATTCTACCAGCAGAGAGGGTTGTCTGTGAAGGTTTCCGGGGATCTTGAATTGCTTCCCCAAGCTGTGTATAAACGCGCGGCGACGACGGAGTTGACGACTCATCAAATGAGGTTTGTCTAACGTTCAACATTCTTCATCTAATTTTTTTTATTTGTTTAGCTTACTATTATTCTGTGTTAATGATTTTAATGAGGGTGGTAATTACGACCCCACTTTGAAAAGTTTTAAATGCAGTAACGTGCATGGTAAACCACGCACTTCTGCTGCTAACTGGCAACACAAACGATGCACGAGGTAAAACCCTTCGTGCTTATGTTCGTATGGGCCACCAGATGTGGAAGGCGCTGTCCGGCCGATGACGATACATACGTCAATAAGGCTGGATTCCATGAAAATGAACGAATTCCTTTGGAAAGACCACAGCACAATGGTCAAAAAATCAACACCGCGGAACGTGCAAGTTATCATGAGGATGGTTAAAACAATTATTCACGCGGACGTTTCGGTACTCATATCGCACAAACTTTGCAATTCCCAAGTCCGTCGTGAACTATTTCACAGGCAGACCCTTGGCTGATCTACAAATGAATTACCGCATCATCCACTACCGCTCGTGTATACGACAGCGTCAGTTCAGGTGCACGATCGATGCCGGTATCAGTCGTGGACACGGACGGGCGCCCGGTATCTTCTTCATGGCTGACACTTGTGCGTTCTTCCTTCAACTTCTGTATCCAATCAAACACACTTCTTCGCGAAAAAACACTTTCTCCGTGTGGTTCGGGCGGATCGGTGACCGAATAGGTTTGCGCACCTCAGCTCGGAGCACGTGTAGTGAAAGCCTCGTGCTGCAGAATCTAGGGATACTAGAGTTCAATCCTCACCCCTTACCGTCTCGATTTGAATGAGCATCGTACCGGCGTGCGGTCGTGCATCACTCCCGCGTGGTGCACTTTAAAAACACCAGGGGCCCTAAACTCGCCGAACGACTAAGTTGGAGCCGAAAGTTCGCAGAGCGCGTCGATTGGACAAAGGCGACAAAAGCGCGAAGTCATCGTCGTGATAGTCCAATCGGTGCGCTCAGCTGAACGTCGGCCCCAACATTTGTGTTTGACAAGTTTAGTGGGAGCCCGAGATTAGCAGTTGTACTGCACTGGCTAAATTTCTTATCTACAGCTAAGACATCAGGCGCCCATTACGGCTGACTAACTTCCGGCTCTTTATACATACATACAAAGATTATTAATTTTATTATTATTATTATCAAAGCACGCCATTAAATAATATTATTACTATTATAATGATGATAATTATTATCAATAGTACTATTAATAATAATTATTATTATTATTATTATATTTGGCGCAAAATATCGGCACTAGACAGACCCTCAGACTAGATGAAACGAAGCACTGCACACTGCTTTTTTTGGTACACATGACAACTGTTTCTCGCACCACTCAGAACTGAACTGGAGCAACACGTTGAAACGTGCAGAACTGCAGTAGCTGCAGTGGCCGAACAGACAGTGACCTTGTACGAGAATTTCTGTTAAAGGTGCATCCACATGGTGGATCAAACCTTTGTGTTGGCCCGCTTTCCGCGCATCCCGCGATCTCGCGTCATCGGGTTGCGTGGTCCGTTGCCGGGCAGCGAGCCGAGCAGCGGGGCAACGCCAAGAACATTTTCCTTCGTGGATTCTGGCAGCGGACCGCAGCGCTATTGGAATAATCGAAGGAGCTATAGGTCTGGCTGACTGTAGGTCTGGCAACCAAGTTACCCGTGGCGAGGAAGCGCAGGTTGGCGCATTGGCGCCAGCATTGCCAGCATTGCCAGCATTGCCAGCGCCAGCAGTTTCTCTCTGCATTGCCAATGGCGCGTTTTCTTGAAGCTTCTTGAAGGAAGAAAAAAAA
>JAZHYW010060313.1:0-11206 GCA_037355805.1 Ixodes ricinus | reverse complement strand
ATATACACGTGTGTGATTATACAAATTTTACAACACATATAGTCAAACAATGGGTTATGACGAGTAAATCAAATCTTGAAGTTAATGTTAGTATAGACATAGTTTTCAAAAAAATCATAAGACGTATGTGGTGAAAGACATTGAAATACACTTTTATGTGGGTGATAACACGATAAATATGTTATTATGTTTATAACATGATTCTCTTTTACATTGAAGCTTGTTTAGTATCGCCGAATTTTTTATTTTTGAGCAGAGCAGATACGCTGATGGAGATGAAGGTATTTTTATAACATCGAAGCAAAGCAGCACAATACACAATCACCCCCCCCCTTTTTTTTGAGAAATTAAATAACACGGAGTCTGGATGTTCAGAATCTCGCTTTTGTAATACCTAGGATAATACAATGAGGATTAAGTTTCTCTGTGGTGAAACTCTAGGTAAAGATCACGTTATCCGGACGTCTGTCATCGGATATCCTTCACGTAAAGATGATATAATGTGTTTCGAGAAACGCTGCCTTCGAAACAAGTTTCGTTATACTCTTTGTTATTTTCTAGCATCCACTATTGCAAGAGATAGCTACAGTTTGATGATCGAAACACGAAAACATTATATAGATGTTTTTGTGGCTCTTGATTTGAGGCGAATACGTAGTGTGGATATTATGCTGATCACGTATGCAGGTCATGCGGCGTACGCAGCGGTGTTGCGAAAGAACCGACGTTAGCGTGATTTGTAAATTGGTGCCAGAAACCAAATATTATAGCAAACAATTTGATAACTCTCAAACGCAGTGTCGAAAGTGGAAAGATTGTTGACTGTAGAGTAGGAGTGCTTCAAGGCGAAATCGTTGGGCGCAACGTTATATTGAAAGGTTCATTTCTTGTCAACAACGTTTAGACGAGAATATCTACGGATATTATGTACACAAATAGAAACTACAATAAAGATACGTGGCAAAAGAAAACATAAATGCAATAACCAGTATCAAAAATATAAAAACATTTTTTCCGCAAAATTACAGGTTTGATTGTTTCAGATGAACAGCGCACTCAAGAGAAGAAATATTTGGTTCAACGTTAAAAATATCCAAAAGTACATGCTCATATCCGTGTCTAGTCATAGGGATAATCAAGTGCCATATTACACCCTAGAAATGTCGCCCTAAAGAGAAGATTGCTTGGTGATTAGGGGCTCAAGTCATCAGCTGTAAAGGCGAGTTCAGGTACTCTCGTTTCATTCCAACCGACCTAGACAAGACCGGTTTTTAAGCCTCTTAAGACAGCTTGAAAACCGGTCTTTTATCAATCGGTACGAGTCAAGCGCAAGTGTGTGAGCGAGCCTTAAAAAGTATAAAGCCATTTCTCGCGCGTTATGGGTTCTGTACATGTTGCTAGTATGTTCGATAATATATGTTTCTGAAAGATATATTGCATTCGTTATTGTACTCAAATAATAAGTTATGGCATCTTGAATTGGGGCAAGGCAAGAAAACAACTTTGAAGTGAATCGAAAACAATGATTCTCGAAATATTCTAGACAAATTTTAAACGTAATTAGAAAAAAATTCAATATTATAAGTACAGCACTGTATTATGACATATAATATGTCAAGGCGTACCACGTAAACCTAGTGCTATCAGTTCATAAAATCGGACCAATATACGAGTAGACGGCCTAAGTCACGCATGCACTTCGACACCCATTGCGACAGGTGAGAGCCGTAGGAACCAGCAATTACGGCTAGGAATATTAAATTTTGAAATTACCAATAATACCCAAATCATAAATAACGCAGACTTATAAAGTTTTGCTTAGCTTCAAATATGACTCTGGGTACTTCTACAAGAGCGGGTTTATAACTTTTAACTCTTGTGTAGTCTTGGTATTGCATATAACATTAAATGCATGTATTGAGTGAACACCATATTTGAAATTTTTGTTTGTGATTAATTGTAAAATATAATCATATTCTTAAACCGCCGATCATTGGGAAATCTTAGTTGCATTCAAAGTTATATTTATTATATTTAGTACTGGTCTCATATATTACATTTTTTATTATTTTTAAAGTAAGTGCTTTGCCATCTTTTTTTATAAATATATGCTACTTTAACATAATTCAAAAGTGCTCTTTGGTTACACTATTGTCAATGTGCTGCTTTTCTGAGAGCTTTCGTGAGCCCATTATGCTTGAGGCTTAGGATTTGCGTTAGGATGTAACATATTTGTATCAAATGTATACGTTGCCCTGTGACCGGGCTGCGGCTTCGTCAATAATTATACCTTTGTCTCCGCTTTTGAATCACCGCCTACACACACAGAATCTCCAAAATCACGCAAAGCAAAAAAAAAAGATAAAGCAAGCGCGTTTTTTGCTTAATGGTTAAATTAGATTAATAGTTATGAATTACATTTATCGATATCTGAAACCTCCGAACTGTAAAAACTAGAAAAGCCATACAAGAAACGAGAAGGGAGTCAGCTATGTTTGCTAGGAAATTTTTTTGGCGGCACCTTTACCACACCCCTCGCGAAAAAATAGAGCAATATCTGTATCACAGTCGGAGAAGCTTACGCAACGACCCACCCGGCAACAGCGCTACTGTCACGAGTCAAACTTTCCGTTTCTTGATTTTCTTTCAGGCTTTCTTATGATCTGGTTCGCGCCTTCTTGCACGAAAAGCGAAACCCACTTTTCTTCGTCCAAGCGGCTCTTTAGAAAAGGAATGAGCTTTTCCGAGTCTGTTATGTTTGCTTTTCCTGCCGAATTTTGACGTTTCATTTATTTATATAGTTTCTTTGCTTTTTACGCTCAGAAACGTTGGTGTAAATTTTTCTGGTTTTTCTACCGCACTTCTCTTCTTTCTTTTTTTTTTTTTTTCTGCTGGAGGAATCGCGAAATATTTTATGCAATTCAGAACCTGAATATGGTGCAGTATATCAGTGGGAGCTCTCGAGGTAGCTTTTCCTTCAGTCAGGGAAAAAGTTAATATGCTTTACCTGCATGCCTTATCTTTCTTTAGTATTTTTGTGAGAGTGAAGTCTTCCTAAATTGTAAGGCGGATCAACTTAAATATGTACGAGCATGAGCCTACAGACGTATCGATGGCACGATTTTCTGAATTTGAAGACGTAGACGTAGAACTTCCATACGACCGTCAGCTGTATACTGAAGTTGTCCGTCATCAATATGTTAATATTGGGAAAAAGTGAAAATGTAACCAGGCTCGTGATTTAATAAAAGTTGCGTATTAAGTGATTTAGTTTAGAAGTCCAGCTTTACTATGATTAAGGAAGGACATTCCGAGGCTACTTTCGCAAGTGCTTTTTTCCGACGAAAATAATTCCTGGAGAAGGGGAACAACAGGGACAAAGGACAAACACAGATCTCCAAAGACAGCCACGTGACAGGTGCGCGACCGAAAAATCCGTCTGGTCCGGATATCGAACGCGGGACCTCTTCATTTTCAGTGGAGCGCTCTAGCAATTGAGCTAACCGGGGATAGACTTCAGTAGGGCAAACATTTTTTATTAGCCGCCATCAGTCTAATACCAACAAGAGTGAAAGGCTTACATTTTTAAAGTTATGATTGTACTTCAATTAAATGCAAAGGTGCAAGCGAGCAGGACAAGAATGACAAAAATAATCCCTGGAAAAAGGATTTGGAGATTTATGTTTGTCTTTTGCCCCTCTTGTTCCCCTTCTCCTGGGATTATTTTCGTCATTCTTGTCCACCTAACTTGCACCTTTGCGATCAATTGCAGTATAATCATAACCTTAAAAATGCAAGCCTTTCACCCTTGTCAGTGTTAGACTGGTAGCGGCTGATAAAACATGTTTGCTCTACTGACGTCTAACCCCAGGTTAGTTTAGTTGGTAGATAGCTCCACTAATAATGGAGAGGTCCCGGGTTTGATACCCAGAGCAGGCAGATTTTCTCGGTCCCGCACCAGTCATCTAGCTGTCTTTTGAGTTTTGTGTTTGTCCTTTGTCCCTCTTGTTCCCTTTCTCCAGGCATTATTTTCGTCATTCTTGTCCAGCTCGCTTGCACATTTGCATTTAATTGCATTATAATCATAACCTTAAAAATGCAAGCCTTACATTCTTGTTGGTGTTAGACTGGCCGGCGGTTGATAAAACCTGTTTGCTCTACTGAGCGTCTAACCCCTGGTTAGCTCAGTTGGTAGAGCGCTCCATTGTAAATGGAGAGGTACCGGGTTTGATACCCGGACCAGGCGGATTTTCTCGGTCGCGCACCAGTCACCTAGCTGTCTTTGGAGATTTGTGTTTGTCCTTTGTCCCTCTTGTTCCCCTTCTCCAGGGATTATTTTCGTCCTTCTTGTCCAGCTCAGTTTCACCTTTGCATTTAGTTGCATTATAATCATAACCTTAAAAATGGAAGCCCTTTACCTTTGTTTGTGTTAGACTGGTGGCGGCTGATAAAACCTGTTTGCTCTACTGACGTCTAACCCCTGGTTAGCTCAGTTGGAAGAGTGCTCCATTGTAAATGGAGAGGTACCGGGTTCGATACCCGGACCAGGCGGATTTTTTCGGTTGCGCACCTGTCACCTAGCTGTCTTTGGAGATTTGTGTTTGTCCTTTGTCCCTCTTGTTCTCCTTCTCCAGGGATCATTTTCGTCATTCTTTTCAAGCTCGTTTGCACCTTTGCATTTAATTGCATTATAATCATGACTTTAAAATTGCAAGCCTTTCACCCTTGTTGGTGTTAGACTGGTGGCGGCTGATAAATCCTGTTTTCTCTACTGACGTCTAATTCTTGTTTAACTCATTTAGTAGAGCGCTTCACTGGAAATGGAGAGGTCCCGGGTTCGATACCCGGACCAGGCGGATTTTTTCGGTCACGCACCAGTCACCTAGTTGTCTTTGGAAAATTGTGTTTGTCCTTTTTACCCCTTGTTCTCCTTTTCCATGGATCATTTTTGTCATTCTTGTCCAGCTCGTTTGCACCTTTGCATTTAATTGCATTATAATCATAACGTTAAAAATGCAAGCCTATCATCCTTGTTGGTGTTCGACTGGTGGCGACTGATAAAACCTGTTTGCCCTACTGACGTCTAACCCCTGGTTAGCTCAGTTGGTAGAGCGCTCCACTGTAAATGGAGAGCTAGCGGGTTCGATATCTGGACCAGTTTGATTTTTCCGGTCGCGCACCAGTCACCTAGCTGTCTTTGGAGATTTGTGTTTGTCCTTTGTCCCTCTTGTTCCCCTTCTCCAAGGATTATTTTCATCATTCTTGTCCAGCTCGTTTGCACCTTTGTATTTAATGGCATTATAATTATAACCTTAAAAATGCAAGCCTTTCAACCTTGTTGTGTGCTAGACTGGTGGTGGTTGATAAAACCTGTTTGCTCTACTGACGTCTAACCCCTGGTTAGCTCAGTTGGTAGAGCGCTCCACTGGAAATGGAGAAATCCCGGGTTCGATACCCGGACGAAGGCGCATTTTTCCGTTCGCTCACCAGTCACCTAGCTGTCTTTGGATATTTGTGTTTGTCCTTTGCCTCTCTTGTTCCCCTTCCCCAGGGATTATTTTCATCATTCTAGTCCAGGTCGCTTGCACCTTTGCATTTAATTGCATTATAATCATTCTTTTTTTCCCTTGAAAAAACATTCCACAGCGCAGCCACCTACGTGCTGCATACTCTGAAGACATTGTATTCCTATTGCTCTTTTCGCTCGAAGTGTTTTTTGGTTACTGCCATATCTCTGGCAGACTGAGAAAAAGCGTGCAATTTTTAGCGTGCCAAAATTCTGCAGAACAGGCTTACACCCTCTTCTCAAATGCACGTACAAAATGAACGCTTGTGAGCCTACTGTACTTTATTTTATTACGCAAGTCATAGAGTAAGTAAAGACTACCACAAATACAAAGAAGGGTATGAATGACAAAATAAAAAGTCAAGTTTATTATAAATTGAACTTGATTAGTTTTGCGGATAAAGATGATAATAAATTGAGCTTGAGTAGTCACGTGCGAAAAAAAGGAAAATTTGCGACCGCCGTTATTTTGGCATTGACGCTTCTTGAATGGCATTAACGGCTCGTAGTTTCGGCTGCGTTTGGGCTTAAGGTGAAACAAAGTATGGTACTCGCCATATTCAGATTTTGTTCAAGTATAATCAAATATTCTTTGTGAAAAAAAAACAACTTTACGCTCGTTACAACTTTGTTGCTGGTTACGACAACCAGCAAGATTTCAACGTTGTAGGGTGATAATGCCGCAATGCAGCCGTGACAAAACATTTTGCTGGAGCATGCTGCGCATTCGTGCACGCATGGGTGGCATGAGGCAAAAGGTGGGACAACGTACTATGAATTGCCGAATGCAAGCGTGTATGTAGAGTTACGGAAGTCTAGGTGTGACACGCGGTCAACGGGTTTATTCGTGAACTGGCTAGGCATTTGGGAGCCTCAAGTTCCACGTTCAGAAGGACATCCTAAAGGCGCTCGTGCGTATTGCCTATTTTAGTGTCACTCACCTGTGTGACGCATACTTCATAAAGTGTCGCATAATTAATAAAATATTAGACCGCTAGAGTTATATCTACATTTAGAAAGCTGTAAGACTTCCATCGAATGAACCCGAAGTGCATTCGGTTAACATGTGAGCTGGAGCTAGAATCTAGACAAAATATACGAAAGTTTGACCCCTCTTTCGTTGCCTGCTTTATATAACGTAAGGCAGAGGATTTTAAATTACCTAACAACCTTTTTATTTTGTTAACACCTCTATGCTTTCACGTCGTTCTATTTTGGCGCGAAGTACATGTCCTGGGATGTTTAAATGAATAAAATTTACGAAACGCACATTTTTCAGTCGATTTCGGAAATTCTTCTCCTCCCGACTTCCTTCGTTTTCTCTCTTTTCTCTGAGAAGCGATTAAGCAAAAGTCACTGATAAGAATATTGGTTCAGCTTATTTAGTTTAGCTCATGCCTAAGGACCTATATTATGCTACACTTTCGTAGTGCACAACAACAAATGTTCCAAACTCTGTTAACTCGACTTAAAGCGACTAAAGAAAACATAATAAAAAAAATGTGTGCATGGAAATTCCTAAAGCATTTCAATGTTTCCCAAAAGTGCACAAGGGATGGAGGTCAACGAAATGGGGGCAGGGGCTCGAGGGGGATCGAACAAATCCGGGAGTCCCGAAAGCCCAGTGAAGATGGACGAGAAGGGGTTTTAGCAGTCCAGTGGAACGGCGCCAAGCGTCGCCTTTGGATTTCGTGAAGTCGATGGCCTATTTTCCAGGACACTGATGGTGTTTTGGTTTTTTAGCCTTACTGGAGTCCTCGCATGAGATGACCCTGCCTGTTAAGTAGCCAGGACTGCTTTGCGATAAACTACTAGACGTGACGCACCACTAAGATTTTGTGCGTAGCTCTCGCACACACATCATGTCGAGAGCGTTATACCCGTAGAAAAAAAGTGAAATTGATTGTGCAGTTCTGTCTAACACACTCACTGTCACTGAAAGCTTCGTTAAGAAATGCAGGGCATGACTTACTACGTTCCCACTTATTGCTTCAATCTCAATAAATAGGGAGTGTAGGGGGCACACCCTTGTCCCATATGTAACATCCCAAAACTACATTTCGTCGGTCAGTCCACTGACCTCGAGCTGTCGATACCAACTTTAACGAGCGGCTTGATAGATGTTTAATATAACGTATTAAATCGCTAATGTGCGTATCAAAGACTAGAAGAAAAAGGCACTCAGGTTTCGCAGCAGTGCCAAATAAAAACCTTGATTGAGTCCTACTATAGCCTTCAATGCGTACATTAGCTATTTTAACAAGTTGTATCGCTCGAATATCATAGCTGCTCGTGAAAGTTGGTATCGTCGGTTCGACGTCGGTAGGTTGAACGTCGAATTGTTGATTTGGGGTGTTACATATGGAACAAGGTGTGTACCCCCTACGCCCCATATTTCGGAAAGTGTTCGTGATTAATTCTTCTAAGTCGTTATTGTCTTATGTCTCGATATAATTGGCTCAAGAGAGATAATACGATGCCCTGAACATCTCGCGCCCTGCGTTCCTTAATCCGTCGGTAACTATAACGTATAGCCGACAGAGCTGCTAAGTCGGACTCTGATCTTTTGCTGCGGAGTGCTTGACGTTCCAAACATGCGCACGTTAAGGGTTATTTTTTAAGCACAAAATAGGCTTTATGAGTTCTTTTCCATGAGAAAGTCGTCACAAACAAACGTCATGAACGAGCTTCAGAAACAAACACCAGGTACTAGCTTCATGAACAACCGATGTGGGGGACGTTATGGACGTTAAAAGACGTTAGGGCTGCGTAGAACGCTTCCAAAAGGCCCATATTTTATTAAGATTAGCAAATCCCCCAGCGAGGGTGGAACCTGAATTGGTAAGGCGGCAGTCGGACGCTATAGCCACTGAGCTGCGTAGTACAACTGTTCTGAAATTCAATTATTTTATTTGTATGAAAACGTTCCGGCAAGAGCAGCACGCTTTGAACAAAAATTATAAGATCATAATATAAACAAAAAATCAAAATAAATAATAGTTAAAAACAAATGAGAAAAAAACAAGAAAATATATTAATAATACAAAAAATATTCCGAATATGATGTCGCCACGCTGATTCTCAAAGGAGTGTGTTAGCATTTCCCGCAGCGGTTAATATAAAAAAGCATGATGAATGCAAGACACTCAGCACTTTTTCGCGTAGTGAACATTCCTTAAACCCGTCTTCTTCCAGGGGGTGCAAGCGGATCAGGTCATATTGCGTGTGCATGATGGACAACGGTCGCAGAGGATCGGCTGGTTATAGAGAGCGACGGCTTGACGTAACACCTAGAAACCGAGGTGCAGTGGAGACGAGCCGGGCTCGTGCGTACCCGGGCCGGCGGCAGGGGCGGCGCGAGGCGGCGTGTAGAGGGCCCAAGGTGGGTTCCAGGCACGTAGCCAGGGGGGGGGGCATGGGGCTCGGGCCCTTCCCCCCCCGAAATCTTCTATTTTGCTGGGGCCTCCTCTCCACCCTCCCCTCGTACCAGCATTTTTCATGGGCAGGCCCTCCGAATAAAAATCCTGGCTACGTGACTGGTGGGTTCATACTTTGAAGTGAGCCATCCGCACACTATGGCCGCCAAGCGGCATGTGAAAGGGGAGGTGGGGGGGGGGCAGGGGGGCATGGGGCCCGCCCCCCCGAAATCTTCCATTTTGCTGGGGCCTCCTCTCCACCCTCCCCTCATACAGAATTTTTTTCATGGGCGGGCCCCCGAATCAAAATCCTGGCTACGTGACTGGTGGGTTCATATTTTGAAGTGAGCCATCCGCACACTATGGCCGCCAAGTGGCGTGTGAGAAAGGGGGAGGTGGGGGGGGGGGCATGGGGCCCGCCCCCCCTTCCCCCCCCCCCCCCCCGAAACCTCCCATTTTGCTGGGGCCTCCTCTCCGCCCTCCCCCTCATACAGCATTTTTTCATGGGCGGGCCCCCCCAAATCAACATCCTGGCTACGTGACTGGTGGGTCCATATATATAGAAGGGAGCCATCCGCACACTATGGCCGCCAAGTGGCGTGTGAAAAGGGGAGGGGGGGGGGCGGGTGCGTGGTAACACGCACCACGGTTGGACACACCCGCCGTACCCCTACGCCCGCGATTCGTTCGTTTTTTTTTTTTTTTTTAATAATAATAATATGCTTTATTAGTTTTCAACGGGATACATGTTTCGGGTCCGTCAAAGCCATGTGGCTTGTGGGACTGGGCCCGGCAGTCGGTTTCATACTGTAAAATTATTTTACAATGCTTTTAAATCTCTAATACTGCACAATGCAGTATAAACATAACACAAGAAACAACAAGAAAGAAAAAGAAAATTGACTAAGCACACTGCAGACTATAATATACTGATTTTAAGAGTGTTCCATACATGTAAAACAGACTACCAAAGTAAACAAGGTAGCACATTCTTCGTACCATTACAAAACACACAACCAAAAAAAAAAGGTTAAACATATACAAAGCATAAAAAAAAATATATGCAAGACCAACAATCAAAGCAACAAGAAGGTTTCTGACGTTCATTGTTTATCGTTTTCAAAACACCAGTTTTTAATAGTTCGCTTAACCTCGGTTATCGATGTAAGGCAAGTTAGTTCCTGCGGAAGCTGATTAAAGTGATGTGGTATATAGTAATTCCTCATTCTCTTCCCGTAATTTGTATGTATTCTGGGCAGTGCATATCTTTCTGTGTGTCTTAGAGGTTTTGTATTTAACAGTTTCTTGAAATCATTATTGGCATAATAATGTTTTGTTATAGTTACAAACTGAAACAGTTTTTCAAACGGCAGAATCCCGAGTGCTTCGAATTTTTTTTGTGATTCTAATGTATCATATTGAGACCCGTAAGCAATATTGTTAAGTATTCTGATAATTACTTTGTTAATACCTTTTATTCTACCGGCTGAACACGAACCATAGACCGTAAGGCCGTATAGTCCTTGAGGCGACCTCGTGGTCTTCTCCTGCGCATGCGTCCGTGATGCCGCCGCTTGTCCTGTCTGCGGTGGCGGCTTGCCGAGCTCCTTGCAGATGACGGTGCAGCACGGGTGCGGCTTGCCGAGCTCCTTGCAGATGGCGGTGCAGCACGGGGGGACCGCGTGTTCTTGGTGATTTTGTTGTTTTTCCTAAAAGAGCAACAGACTGTTACATTTCGATCCAGGCATTTCGCCGGACTGCAGTTGGTTGCTGGTCGTCGGTTCCTTTTATAGTCCTTGAGGTGATCTCGTGGTCTCTGTCCCTGCGCATGCGTCCGTGATGCCGTCGCTTGTCCTGTCTGCGGCGGCTTGCCGAGCTCCCCCGCAGATGACGGTGCAGCACGGTGCGGCTTGCCGAGCTCCTTGCAGATGACGGTGCAGCACGGGGGGACCGCGTGTTCTTGGTGATTTTGTTGTTTTTTCCTAAAAGAGCAACAGATTGGTACATTTCGATCCAGGCATTTCGCCGGACTGCAGTTGGTTGCTTGTCGTCGGTTCCTTTTATAGTCCTTGAAAGGCGATCTCGTGGTCTTCTCCCTGCGTGCGTCCGTGATGCTGCTGCTTGTCCCGTTCAGCAGGCGCGCTTGCCGAGCTCCCTTGCAGGTGACGGTGTCAGCACGGTGCGGCTTGCCGAGCTCCTTGCAGATGACGGTGCAGCACGGGGG
>JAZHYW010060312.1:0-11378 GCA_037355805.1 Ixodes ricinus | reverse complement strand
TATGTCCATGAATAAGAGATGAATACAGAACAGAGCATCAAATTTTTAAGCTTCCGCTTATTACCTTCATAAATCATTTCAATTGAATAAGATATATTTAAATATCAGTATCTGGTCCGGATCGTTGAAGCTACACTTGGAGTGGATACTCGGGCGTTTAACAATGCATAGTTTATTTGTGCGGAGGAAACACACTGTAAACGTTTTACGGGACACGCTGTATTATTGAGCATAGTGCATGCAAGTCCAATTCCGTAACATGTACCATTTCGTTAAAAGTGCGAGTATGCGCTCCTGCTTTGTCACACATACATGCACATATAGCTGGTGAAACGGAATTGTTTAACGGTTAGGATGCGGCGTCTCTTAGGCAATAAACTTCGGTGGATTCCTGCAATACGAGCAAAACGATGAGAATATATGCATCTAAATTCATAAAGAGTCAAAGAAATGTGAATATACATTTTTGGCTCCTTGATGGTGTTAAACCATTACAGTGAACAAACAGATTGCAAAGGAAAGTCAAGTGCTGACTGTCCTAAATTTCTTAACATTTATTTCCAAAATAAACAGTACCAGTTGATTAGATTGAATTATCTGTTATCAACTAGCGACATTCCCTAGAAATGAATTGTGAAAAATTTGTCATAATGAATTATCAAGCAAATTTCCTTGGCTCAATGACTAAACTTTCCATATGAAGGTAAGTAGTGCTGATAAAAAAACATTGAATATACATATGAAAAAAAAAACGTAATCTATACTCTGTCGCAGGTGAAGAAACGGGGACCAAGGCGCTCCCGCGAAGCACTCTGCTCATCGTGATTGAAGGTATCCGCCTTCCCACTCGCTTCCTGTCCAGGGTTTACTCTGCTAAAGTGGAAAGAGTGGAGGCCTTGTGGGAGGAGCCTGTCCTGCGTTTCATATTGAAACAAACAATAGCGCTTAACCATCCCGTCACTTATTCCTTGTACTTCGAAAGCTTCTGAAGGGCTCTTGAGCTTCGAGTGCACCACAGCCACATTCCGTGAGGACTGCCGAGTAGTGATGCAAAACTATCGATAAATTGACTATCGATACTATCGATAGTTTTTCCAAAACTATCGATAGTGTCGCAGAACTATCGATAGTCGATTATCGATAGTACTATCGATAGTTTTTCGATAGTCGACTATCGATAGTACTATCGATAGTTTTTCGATAGTCGACTATCGATAGTACTATCGATAGTTTTTTACTATCGATAGTCAGATTTCTGGCGACTATCGATACTATCGATAGTACTATCGATAGTTTTGCACCACTAGAGCGAACACAGTTGCCGCACCGCCGCTCGCCTCCCTTCCTCCTCTCTTCGCCCAAACTCCCGTCTTCGTCATCACTGAAAGCTGAACCAAAGTTGGGATGGTAAGTGCTTGGGCTAGTTGGTGTCCCATTTGAAAAAAATAAAGCGAGAAAAAGAGAAGAGGGAGCGACGCAAACTACTAGTGTCGCAAAACTATCGATAGTAAACCGTCGACAGTACTATCGATAGGTTTACGATAGTCGACTATCGATAGTTTCCCGATAGTCGATTAACGATAATTTTCCGATAGTCGACTATCGATAGTACTATCCATAGCTTTTCGATAGTCGACTATCGATAGTACTATCGATAGTTTTTCGATAGTCGACTATCGATAGTACTATCGATAGTTTTTCGATAGTCGACTATCGATAGTACTATCGATAGTTTTTCGATAGTCGACTATCGATAGTACTATCGATAGTTTTTCGATAGTCGACTATCGATAGTACTATCGATAGTTTTTTTACTATCGATAGTCAGATTTCTGGCGACTATCGATACTATCGATAGTACTATCGATAGTTTTGCGCACTATCTACTCGAGACAGCTCCTCCGGGTTCATGCCCAACGAGTCGTCTGTAAGAAATGTTATGGTAAAATGTGAGATGGGTTTAGTTATAGAGAAACTTATTAACTCTTTTAGCTTATCCCTCTTTAGTTACTGCTTCTACCAGGAGAAACTTAGCAAGCTTTTTATTTTATTATTTATTTACTCAGTACATATTCAAGTATTGCATATATATTCTTCATGAATCTGTCTGTTACATGGTACGTCGTCAATATAGCTACAGTGAATTCCCTGATTTTGAAAACCAACCTAACTTTGACATCTGCCTGAAGTAGGGAGCTCGAGTAGCGAAGGATAGGCAAATGGCCAACAATTACCTCAACACATACACAGTTCGAGTGCATACCACAAGCTGTACTCAGTTCGAAATTCCGCTACTATTCTATTCTTGGTGGAAGCTAGAATCAAGCTCACAAATCAGCGTCATCTTGTTTTAGACATAATTTTCTGGCATAAATATCATGCCTTCTTGGTTGATTTGATCAATATTTTATGGTAAAATTTTCAGTGATGTGATTGAATTGAATCGTTTCTGAAGCACCCTTCTATGGCCACCAAAAGTACATTTTTGGAGCAGTACAGAACAAAGAAACATTCGTAGCGCAAGTTTATATTTCAATATAATTCGTTGCACTTCATATATTACGATAATATTAGCTATTGTCCTATTGTACTAGAATACAATGTCCTTCTCGCTTTTCCACTACTCTGAAACCACTCATTAACTTCCATTGCCTGGCAGACAGCTTAATTTCCCCAAACTGCCAACAAGCTGTTCAGACATGCTTCAAAGCACTAGACACAGCAACAAGAATGTTGTGACAAGCACCATTTTACTCGCGACGATTTGTTTTATTTTTGTTTTGCTTAGATCGTGCGTTGAGAGCGTTCCTATGCAACAAGCTCTTGGTATTCACAGGTGGTACGGCATTTCGTTTCTAAGTTTTCCCGCTCATATATAATCCAAGTGCCAGCTTTTTTTTTTTCCTAGCGTCCCTGAATTTCATCTAGCTGTACTCCGATTTTATCTAAGTGAATCATCAATATAATCGAAGCGCAAATGAATTTCATCCAATTTATCCTCTGTTATATTTTGGTTTTGCTCTAGAGCGCGTGCAAGAGCGAGTCCAGAAGCGAGCTCTAGGTATTGGCACTGGTACGGCATTTCGTTTCTAGCTTTTGCCGCTTATATTAATCAACGTGCAAGCATTTTTAATTTGTGCGACCCTGACTTTAATCCAGCTGTACTCCAATTTAACCAAGCGCAAATGAGTGTACTTGAAGTTATCATCTCTTTAATCCAAACGCCATCACTGCTGCTGATCTATCACAACTGTTGTAGAGGGTCTGTGGTGCTTCCAAGTCATAAATGAATTTTTAATGTATATATGCGCTGTTTCATGATTGCTCTTCATGTTCCAAAAGCATGCCTTCGCGATATGCTTCCGCCGTGCCGTGGTTTCGCCAAGAGGTGTTCACTGCTCCTCTAGATCGTCTGCGAAATGCTTGGTAGCGTATGCCTGCGCCGTGGAGCGGTTGCAGACGTCGCATGTCTACCTAAACGATATTTCGATGAAACGTCGATCGACGAGCTGATTACCACCGAGGTTGCTGTGCCTTTGGGTCACGCGAAGAGAGGGCCAATATATCCGGTACGTGCATTTAGCCGTGGTACAGAGTAAAGGTGACTTAGGGTTGGTAATTGCCAAGGCCCGCTCGCTCGAAGCTGGTTATCTTAAACCGCGGCAGAAATTTAACCGCATTTTCCTACGAGGGGGAATTCTAGGTCACGTGACCAGCAGAGTAGGACAAGGCATTGGTAGGACGGCGGGAAACATATGGCGGGTGCCCCTCGGAGCGAGCGTCGCTCGCTTTGGAACGAATATGTCGTACTCGCTGCACTATTGGACACGTTTATCAGCAATGGATGGTGCAGGAGGCTAGTTTTCCCTGACCTCACTTAAATCGCAAAGCATGAGAAATTATCTCGCCATAATTTTGTAGATCGTCTTTCGATTCTGGCCATTCGTAAGCCTAAAGGGACGCGGCAATTGTCGACATGGCAAGATATGGTGGATTTTCAATTTTATGAAGAAGGTTTTATGTATTGCGTCTTACATGCTGACCTACCATGCTGTCTGTGTGCGTCCCACCTTTCACTGCTCCCTTCTTCCTCATAGTTTCTAGGACTGAACTTCGTCGTTTTCTTTCACACTAGGAAAGGAATTTTCACCGAGCCTGTTTTTGACTTCAGACAGTCAACCCTTAAATAATTTTCCAAACAAGGGTTGATTGGGTTTTACGTTAGTTATGATTTGTACCTCAAGCAAAAAACAATTTTTTCTTAATCTCAATTTTATGCCACGCTGCGACGCGATAAACCGACGACAGCGCGCGTCCTAATTGTGTTCCTCTGTTTGAGAAAGTTTTCAAAGAAAGCTCTAATATTCGCTACAAACAGGATGGTGACACCAGTTATCACCCTATAATAAAACACAGAGCTATCGCGCATCCAGCCCTCGTCAAACTTGGCTAGGTACTTGTAAGTACCTAGTAGGAAAATGCGGTTAACTTTTTACCACGGTCAAAGCGTAACCGGTTTCTTGAGCAAACGGGCACAGGTTGCCTCTCTAGATTGGAGCTCTTTGACAGGCCGAAGAGGGGTTCGGTAGTGTCCGAAATGACCTGAGGACCATGCCGAGCCCCTCCTGGGCAGTGGCCTAGTTAGGGAAAAAGCTTAAGGGGCTTCACCAAAAAGGGGGTCCTCTCCCCTTTTTTTCCCTTCCAATAAAAATTTAAATTTTTTTTTTTATTATATGTTTTGGACAGCGGCCCTGGCGAGCACGATCACGGTCGCTATAAGAAATTGAAACAAAACAGCTGAAATGAACGGATCCTTAGCGCTTCCATAAAACGCTGGACGCCGCGGCTTGTATTTTTTGTTTATTGATTTTAATATTTGCACAGCGGTAGCTATTTGGAACTTTTCCCATCACTAGAGACGTCCATTGTTGATGTTGTAGGAGTAGTTGTTCCTGTTGTAGTAGTAGTTGTTGTTGATGTTGTAATTGGCGCTGTGGGGACATAGAGTTATTATAATGTGCAGCAAGAGGTTCAGCTGACATTAGTGTGCTGCTGCAAAGTTGAAGCAGACGGCTCAAACAGTTCAGACTTGACTTCTGGTAATACATTCCATGGGGAAAAAGTGGGTGCATTTCTTCTCTGCGCTTCAAAATAATAGCAAATATTGCAAATAATTATAACGTAGTAAAGAACTTGAAACCATTTCTCAACCATGTAAATAAAAGAAAAGTTCGTTTAGCGGTTGTTTTCTTTTCACATTCATTGCATTAAACGCAGCGCTAAAACAGCTTCATGCGATGCATTACTTATGTGCACTGTCGAACAATGTCAGCGCGAACACGGCGTCGGCGATTTTCTGCATAGGGAATTTACGTGCCAAACAAACGAAGGCCAAATGAAAAACCAAGAAAGACTAAGAACTACACCGTAATATTGGATATGTGACTCCCTGGGCATGCATGCAGTCGTTAACTTAAAGTGAAAGCGAAGTAGTGTAGTCCGATTTGCAAGCAATAGATAAGTACCTGATTTATTATCTCCTGCTCATGACATATGTGCGAAGATGCTTGTTCTTTGTCCAAAACATCACCCACACGCTCGAAATCTTTGAAATTAGCTAGAACCCAGAACACAGTGGATGTCGTCTTTCGCGCTCTGCACGCTGAGTGCTGCGGTCTGCGTTGCGGTGCGCTATCGCGGTGTGATAAAGTTCGATACAAATGAACAATGTTTGGCGTTTATAGACATGCTCAATGTGCGAAGAAGTTGTAACAAGCACACAGAGGCTCTTCTGTAAGGTCCTCTTTTAGTCATGGGGGAAATTAATGCTCATTAACCAGCTAGCTCATTTCCTTTTCTACGATACAGTTCCTGTTTTTGAAAGAAAACAGTACATTGGATGTATTAGCTGAAAGACGAGACATGTTCTTATTCAGTCTTTGTCCCGTACATTCATGTGTTCTTTTTTGTTGTTTTTTTTTACAGTGTAGCATTAATTTAGTGAATGTGACTCAATAAATTTTCCATGGATTTGGCTTGCTCTCCTTAGTTTGTTTGAGTGTAGCATGTAGCTTCCGAGAGCTCAAGCTGAGCACCCCATTTTCATAAATAGGATATCTCCATCATTTACAAAGGCATAGCTTTTTTGACGTGGTCAAAGCAATACCAACATCATTATGTTGGCAATGAATATTTTGTAACGACAAAAAATATCCTGCATTTTATAACTGTTAAGGTAATATGAACGATTAAATTGTATTCAAACGTGCCCCACGGACGGTGACTGTCGCTTTGCAATGTACAGAAAAAATATTTTTGAAAGTTTGTAGGAGTAAGGTAACCTTAACAAATTCCCAACACTCATACAACTAAAGGAACATGGAAACACTTATCCGAAGAGATTTTATACGAACCCAGGTACCAAAGCACGCGCTATTTCACATTCACCAACACGCTCCAGCATAAGAACATACACATAGAGCATAAGAGATACACACACACACACACACACACACACAAGCGCGCGTCCGCTTACACAAGAACGTTACACAGCGCATCCCCGACGGAGACTTTGGAAGCATCAAAACAAGCTATCACCGATAAAAATGACCTCGCCCTCCCCTCCACCCTTCAAAGAATATCCTCGTCCGGTTTTTTTTTCGGGTTGGAAGTTTCATCGCGACGTCGCTCGAAAGAACGATGTTCCACGGGGGCATACGCTCGACCGGCTAAGGATGGGGGTTCCCCGCAACCGCCCGCTGACCGTGGCGTGGGCTGTCTCATCGATCGTGCGCACTTCGTCTTCCCTGTCCAGCGACCCTGCCGGAGCTTCTGCCTCGGCCTCCATCACTTTTCCTGCACAGCAATGATTTCTTTTGGAAGAAGAAAAAAGGAACTTCTAATCGGAAAGTGTCATCACTTTACCAGTAATAAAATTGTATTTCTAACCGCGGAACTGTGGGTGTTTTGGGGCAAGAAGTTTCGTGTGTCGGGCCGAATGAACAAACAAAACAAAACAAACAAAGATCAAGTGTAATTGTCAGGCCGTTATGTTTGACCTTTTTTTATTATACGCCAGTTTTTCACTTGATTTTTACTTAAATAAGAAGAAAACACACAAAGGCATAATTAAAGAAGCTTTCAGGCCTTTCAATTTAAAATTTCTACCATGATATTGAGCGTAATTTGCAAATAAAATCACGGTTAGTTGGTGAAAGGTATTAATTTTTATGTGATTGTTTACTGCCATTGAGGACTGTTAATATATGGTACTGTGATTTGGCGTTTCCGAGTTTAAAATATCGCGGCATTCTGAAATATTCGTTTAACTATTATTCTGCAAGGCATTAAGGCACTCAGTCACGGCAATTTAAATTAAGTCTGAGATGTGACCAAAAGTGAAACGTCACAAAAAAATATAATCCTAGGTAGTTTCTAAACCTGCTTGTTCTTTGAGTTTTTTTTCTCTCACATCGCAGTATAATTGGCTCTGCCACTGACACGCGTAAAAAAACACTCAGGGATATTTTTTCGTTGAGATTGAACCGATTTGAGACATATATCAAACTCAAATATTTAAGAGGCACAATCTGGGGCAGGACAAAGTTATAAAATTTGCAGGATTTACCACGTGAATGGTTTGGCGCAAATGCTACAAACTGCAATGCTGTGCTTTGGAGTTAACACAGCCGAAGTCACGGGTGATTATCAAAATCCATAGTCTGTCGGTTGCAAGCATCGTCTCCTCATGAGTCAAGCTGTGGCTGGACTCTGTCTAATCCGCTCTAAGGCATTGGCGTACAGCGCGTTAATTGAGAGCAGTACTGAGTCTGTCTATGGCCTTGTTGTCTCAATCCCATAAACTCTAAATTCTCCTCAATAAACGAGCTGGCGCGCTTTTTTATATTTTCTCGAGACCACTTCTGTTCAAAGCACTTACACTTGGAACGCTGATACTTTAATCTGCTGCACTTGAAAAACGAAGGGCGATTGAATCCGCTCACTCATTCTACGGGGGAATCAGTCGTACAAATAAAGCTCTTGCTTTTTTTTTCTCTCTCTCTCTCTCCCATTCGTTTAGTAAGCCCTTAATAGAACGCACCTTTGCTTGTTTTTGTTTTTTTTTCTTATCCCCCTGCCGTCGTTCATAAATTGCCGTTTAAAAGAGTTTAATCTGATTTTTTTTGTATCGTGTGTAAAGTTCGTTTAAGGCTCATTCGTGTTGGCCGTACGCCTCATCTGCAATAATAGCCTCTACGTTTTATATTATCAGATTTGTGGTCACTTGGCAAGCCTGTAAGGGTTCAAAATATGCGACTCCTCAAAAAGAAGTGAACGAAATAGCACCGTCTTCACGGGAATTATTCGCTAAGTGAGATGCAACGGCGATTAATATAATAATGGCGATTTTAGGTGAAGGTAGATCAATACCCGTCCTAAAATGCGCAGTTAGTTGAAGGAGGCATATGATTGATGCACGGCGCAACGGGAGTGTAAGCACCGTTCGCGCGTGCGCAGTTTTGTATCTTGATCTATTAGTCACGTCCTGACGCTATTCTGTGGGATTCATTTTTGTTTAGTGGATGCTTTGCAATATTCCTGCTCATGTGAATACAATGACCTGATGACTCCAAAATCAGGTTTGGGGTGAGGTGTTCGAATGCAACAAATTTCAGACCATGCGGACCATGAAAGATCCATCGAGGAATGTGCCAATAGACTAATTTTACTCAGCAAAGGAATGAATGTGTAGCTGGTTCGAATGTTTAATGAAAGGCTGCAGAGCGTTTGCATGATGTTTAAGGATGAGTAGGCTGTCTCTGTTCATGAACCAACATGATGAAGGAAGTGAAAAGGAAATTTCTGGGGAATCGACGCTAGCAACACATGTCCCAGCAATTTAGAATTTATTACTTTATAAAACTCCTGAAAACAGTTTTAATGCATTTTTTTTCACGATAGATGCCAGTGATAGATGCCAGGACCCAATTGTCAGACCTCTACTGGGATGGTATAATTAAAACAATTGTGCTACAACGTAATAAAGGCCTTAACGTCAAACAATATTAAATAAAGAAATAGATTAACGTGAGTGGAATTCGCTGACGAAAAGAATTCTATAATCCTTGTTTTCTAGGTTTCCTTTTCCAAAACCTATCTTACTTTTTGGATGAGCACATTGAAGATTCTTCGATGAAGATACCATTTCTTTTTGCTTTGAAATTCTCCGCTATAACCAAGATACGAAAGCCGTAAGACCTGTGTCTGTGCAGAGACACAAAAAATTAATTTAAATAAAACTTTTATAAGGTTTATTTAAATGACATAACCCTAAACGCTCGTAATTAGTGAAACATCTCACCACTAACTCATCATGCTAACATGATAGTTATGAAATTAGGCCTATTACATAATTTTTTTTAAAGCGATCGCTTTAAAAAGTTTGTATCGCAGAAAAAAACCGGCGTCGGCGTCAATGGCGTCACTGGTTGGTCGATAGGGTCATGACGTCACAGGTGCTTGACCCCACGCGTGTCTGAAAGGATTTCACTTGATAAAGTCATTAATTTGCCTTAAAGAAAAAATACGAAGAATTTCAGGCGGCCGGGATTCGGACCCCACGACCCCACGGTTGCGAGCTAGACACGCTACTGACTAGGCCACGCAGACACTTTTTTCATTGCCTGCTTGGATGGTTAAACACAAGGACGGTCACAATTATAAGATCACTTAAGTCAGTATGCGCACACCCATTTCATATTTGCGAGTATGTCCACAATTGGCGTCCATTCAGGTGGACATTCTAACGTTGAGTAAACAGATTGCAGAATCGAATAGTTTCTATAAAATACATTCGCACAGGGCGAGCGCTCAGGTCTGCATTACCCACAGCCATTCTGCTTTTCCATATTGCATACAGGCCCAGAATCATTTTTGAAGTCAACACGAGTGTCACAATTCTTTTCCACGGGTAGAAACCTAATGCCGTGAACGGTAAGAGGAAAGTCTTTTTCTAAAGTTTGTTGGAGAACGTCCCAGAACAGAAGGGCATTTCAACAGTCTAAAAATGCGTGTTCAGTGATCTTTGTTCTTTTGCTATAATAAATTCAACAGCCCAAGGAACAAAAATATTTTTTTTCTGTACGACTCCGGCCTAAGCAGGGTGAGAATTCGTATGCAACTTGAAGAAAACCGTTTTTTTTTTTTATGGAAGGCGGAATTGACATTATTTTACACTGGATAAATTACCATGCCGTGGGTCTGCCTGGGACATTGAGCGGTACAAACGGTACCGGAAACACACTTTTAATACCGTCATGCGTTAAACGCTTGCGGGTCACAGTTCACAAGTAATCAAGTGAAAAACGCGCGTGCCGACAACGACATGCATCAACAACTTCTTGCAGAAAACTACCACCAATTCTACAAGGAGAAACAAGGAGACGGCAGGCTCTTTAAATCGACCGGAAAATTCGGTTTCTTAACCTATCGCGCTACGACTTTGTGCAGCGTTGCCCACAGATGGTGCATTTTTTTTTGTTGTAAAATTTGCAAAGAGCGAATTTACCTGAGGAAAAAGTAAAGAAAGAAAAAGGCTTAGCTCCTATGGAAGCGCAGCGACGCCACCGGTCTGCAAACAACACGGCGCCGTTTCGCACGGGAGACAAGAGATGGCGCAAGCGGTCGCGACGCCAACTGCCGCCAACGAACGAGCAGACGACGCCGAGAGCCGGCGTGTTTAGCAGACAAGCAACTGCACTTCCTTGTTGTTACCGCGCCTGTTTTTGTTTCTGCGACTGTCGCCACCTGCGGAACGCGAGCCGCTTTTGAGTCGAAAGGATCGTCTGCTAAAGTGCCGACTCTCGGCGCCGTATGCTCGTTCGTTGGCGGCGTTCGTTGCGCCATCTCTTGTCTCCCGTGCGAAACGGCGCCGTGTTGTTTGAAGACCGGTGGCGTCACTGCGTTTCCATAGGAGCTAAGCCTTTTCTTTCTTTACTTTTTCCTCAGGATAAGTTCGTTCTTTGCAAATTTTACAAAAAAAATGCATCATCTGTGGGCAACGCTGCACGAAGTCGTAGCGCGATAGGTTAAGAAACCGAATTTTCCGGTCGATTTAAAGAGCCTCGCCGTCTCCTTGCTTCACCCCGTACATTGCTCGCGACAACAGGAAGAAACAATAAACAAGGGGATTTCATTTGGCAGTCTAGTCTGAATTACACCGCGAAGAAAGGAATTGGTTTGATCTCTGAAACACATCAAACGAGAAACAACTTGCTTGACAAAGACGTAGGATAACGAAAGTCTTCCTTTGTCAAGGAGGACTTTCCTTATCCTACGTCTTGTGATAATCGACGTCGACCGTTTCGTCGCGTTATATA